>CM041776.1:405160408-405200213 GCA_023374045.1 Limonium bicolor | reverse complement strand
AACTGACTTAAAGAGGAATTTCTAAAAAGGAAATGATTGTGTAACTAACTCAGCTTGTGTGACTAACTGAGCCTTGAATGCGAAACTCACATGGGTATTGGTTCCTTCTATTGGGTGCCCCGTTAGACATTGACTGCTTAGGGTTTACGTTTCTGCACTCTATAGGATTGAGTGTTTTGGTAATGCTCTGGGTAGTTAGTGATCTAGTGGGAGTTTGGAAAAAGGTCAATCTTGGAAAATTCTTCTTTCGACTCTGGATATCGTTTCATCCATGAGCTGGTTCTTGAGGTTTCGACGTGCACGCGTCTTCAATGGTAACAGTGAGGGGCTGTATATCCCCTGTCCCAAAAAGGGACGTGATAGACAGTGAGGGGCTGTATATCCCCTGTCCAAAAAGGACGTGCTTGGCGGTGGGGGCCATCTCTCCCAGTTGAATTATTCCATTCTTGAGTTATTGGTTCTTGGATCTATTTTATCATTCCTAGTCCTTTGTGACTATCTGAGTCTTTCTACTCCTAACGGGAATTGGGTTTAACTAAGGAAATGGATGTTCACTAACACATGATGTGATTTTGTCTCACTAACTTTATCTTTCTGTTATTAACCTTTATTCTTATCTTGATATCTTGATTTGGTGATTTGTGAAATGCTATGTTCCTCTGAGTGGTTTAAGTGATGGTTTTCAAGCTATTATGTAATTAAGAGTTGTATTATAAGTTTGTTTTTGGAGGATCGTACCAGTTCCATTCCAGGGAACTGACCCACCCCACTCGGGGTGGGCTGCTTGGTTTTATCTTGCAGGTACGAGTTATTTTACAGGTGGCCACGAAGAGAAAGAGTGATTGGGATGGGATTAGGCTTGAGAGTTTATATGTTTTATTACTGTTTACTTTTGTTAAGTTTTCTCGAGGTTCAGGCCGTGACAGTTGTAATCATTAAGTTGAATTTTGGTGAGGTTTGGTACCGGGTGTTTGGAACCTGATGGTTTGTACGCCTTTAGTATTTTATTTCCGCTATAAATATTTTAAATAGGGGCGTTACATATACAAAAAACTCAAGAGCCATACCGGAGCCATCTCGAAACTCTAGAGCCACGAGTCCTACCAAATCCCGAGACTACAGTGCACATCGGGCGAGACTGTCGAAAGCAAAATCGAAACATGAGTCCCACACTGACAAAGTCAAGGGCCAAATCAACAGAAAACATTCGACTATCACATCCCTCACAAAAACAACCAAAAAGCATCCAATCCCGAATCAACCCACGATCAAAGTCATCCTTGAATCAACCACTCAAAAAAACGAGTTTCGTACAACTCAATCAAAGTATTGTAGGCCCGTCATAAGTCCTATAGCTAGATGTCAAGAGGTCTATTTGAAGCCCGTCATAAGTCCTCGTACTTTCAATTGTATTCTAGGCCCGTCATAAGTCCTAGAGATAGACACAGAGATCTAGTTGAGGCCCGTCATTAGTCCTCATGCATAACCCATATACCGATTGTATTCTAGGCCCGTCATTAGTCCTAGAGCTAGACACTGAGATCTAGTTGAGGCCCGTCATTAGTCCTCATACATTTCGAAGATGCATTCTAGGCCCGTCATAAGTTCTAGAGCTAGACACCGAGATCTAGTTGAGGCCCGTCATTAGTTCTCATGCATAACCCATATACCGATTGTATTCTAGGCCCGTCATTAGTCCTAGAGCTAGACACCGAGATTAGTTGAGGCCCGTCATTAGTCCTCATACATTTCAAGATGCATTCTAGGCCCGTCATAAGTCCTAGAGCTAGAAACCGAGATCTAGTTGAGGCCCATCATTAGTCCTCATGCATAACCCATATACCGATTGTATTCTAGGCCCGTCATTAGTCCTAGAGCTAGACTCCGAGATCTAGTTGAGGCCCATCATTAGTCCTCATACATTTCGAAGATGCATTCTAGACCCGACATAAGTTCTAGAGCTAGACACCGAGATCTAGTTAAGGCCCGTCATTAGTCCTCATGCATAACCCATATACCGATTGTATTCTAGGCCCGTCATTAGTCCTAGAGCTAGACGCCGAGATCTAGTTGAGACCCATCATTAGTCCTCATACAATTCGAAGATGCATTCTAGGCCCGTCATTAGTCCTAGAGCTAAGCACCGAGATCTAGTTGAGGCCCGTCATTAGTCCTCATGCATAGGTTGATTGATCGTATTCTAGGCCCGTTATTAGCCCTAGAGCTAGACACCAATATCTAGTTGAGGCCCGTCATTAGTCCTCATACCATCAATCACCATAATTTGGGGCCTGTCATAAGTCCCCGTGCACCCACGCCCATAAAAACGAATCATGAACCGTTGTGAGAATTTTTGGCGTCCCGTCAACTTTGATCCAATTCTGCAAGGGCTTGCAGAATTGAATCAAGGGGAGCCATCTGTAGACACCAAAAATTCTCACCCCATAAAGCAAATTCTGAAATAATGAATAAAACAAGAGGGTCATCGCCTTTCTTTTCAAAACACATTTACGTGCATGCCAAAATGGAACCATTGTTTACGACAATTTTAAACCAATTTTCAAGCATTTTAAAAAAACCCAATTTTTTGAAAATGAATTTTCAAACAGTAACCTGTTTTAGTCTTATCCTTTTATTCATTTATATATTTAGCTATTTTTAGTTTAATTTCGTTAGTCATTGGCATTTCATTCATTTTATTTTGCTTATATTATTTATCATTTTTTAATGGTGTTATTTCGTGAAGAAAACGTTTTATTTTTTTTATTGACTAAACCCTTTTAATCTTACTTTGCATATACTTTTTTTTAATACATTACTCATGTCGAGTCATAGCATTTGTTTTGTTTTCCTCAGTTTTGTATGAAGTTCTATAGTAATGATCCTTTTCCTTTCTCATATTTTGACAGACCAAGCTTGGTCATAACCCAGTCTACAATCAAACCTAGCAACCCAAAAAGTCCAAAACCCAAACCCACATTAAAAACCCCACCCATCTTCTAAACCCTAATACTCTATTATAAAACATTGATAAAACCCTACAGTAATCCAAGCCGAAACTTCTCACTCACACTCCTCGCGATCGAAAAAAAAGGAAACCAGTGTTCAATGTTCTTCTTTATTCCTCGACCATCTTCTTCCTCCCTCAACCATCGCTTTCCTTTCCATTTTTCTGGACTGAAATGAGAGATTACTCCCTCCCTTATTTTCTCTTCAATCACGAACACTGAGCATATAATCCCGGCATTCTTCATTTTTGTCCACCATTGGTGTTTTGCACGCCCAACTGGCAAACAAAGGACATCCATCTCTAGATCCAAAACTGCCACGACCTTCTTCCATGTCGATCAGCAACCTCCTCTTTTCCACTCGATCTGGATCTTCATCTCAGAGAGCAAAAAAAAAATGTCCTCATCCCTTCTCTCAATCTCGCTTTCCCACCCCATCGCCGCCTCCTTCGTTCTCTTCTCTATGCTATTTTTGCAAACCTAAACTAACGAGCAAGGAGTTTATCTGTTCCCTTGTTCAATCTATCCACGGTGGTAATTTTGCAAATCCAAAACAGGCGAGCAAGGAGCATTACAACTTCTATCGGTAATTTTGCAACTCGACTGGTAAGTCGGGAGTGTCGCCTTCTTAGTCCTCTTCACCAGTAATTTTGTAACTCGAATTGGCAAGTCGGGAGCACCGTCCTTCATCCTCTTCACCGAGGAGCATACGACTACCCTCTCCATGTCTCTCCCCGACAGTAATTGTGCAACCCACTGAAGAACAAGAAGTACACAACTTCCTCTTTCTTTTTTGTTTATCGGAAATTTTGTAACTCACACCGGTGACCCAGGAGCGTAGGTGCTCAACCCTTCTTCGATTATGCTTATCATAATAACATAGTTTAAGTTTCTGTTGATGTTTTTTTAGTAACTTGCAGAAAATCTAAGTGTCTATTTCTGGTCCGATTGGACACAGATCCACTGTGGATTCCTTGGCTCATGAAACTGATGGAAAATTTGGTGTGTGAAATCTCCTCTGTTCATCCCATGGTACCCATTTCTAAACCTTTGGGTCCATAATTTCCCTCTAAAAATAACACTTGGATGTTTGTCTGATAACACACATTAGTTATGCTGGTTGTACTCAATTCTGTTTGGTTTCCTTTCGTTGTGAGCATCAAATTGACTTGCACTTGTGTTCCGACATTTCTTTATTTCTCAGTCGATGCAATCGGTTCCGACATATGTCGTTTGGCTCATCTATTCAAAGACGTTAGTGTTCGTAATGAAAAAGGGAATAAAATCTGGTTAACCGTAATCGTTTTGAGTTAGAACCTCTTGGTTGGTCTATTTGGGTAATGTTAATCGGTTCTCGAAAAGGTTGTCCTCAACTTAAACAATGCTCTCTGATTTCATCTTAGATTCAGATTTCTTGTCAATCCGTTTGGTGAGCTAATAAAAAAGACTATAATAAGGGATTAATCATTTCTCTTTTCTACAGAAGGTCATACTCTCTTTGTCTAGTCTCAGAATAATGAATTGTTTTTTCGGTTTTTTTTTTGGTCTCTTGTTCAGAATGTTTCGATAATCGAAAGCACAATTACTTTGACAAATCTCCATGAAAACAGATTGACATCGACATTGCCTTAAAAGGGGTTCTACTAGAATACATCACAAAGTTGAAAAGGAAAACATGAGTTTAGTTAAACTTTGTTTATATCCGTTCTAACTCCACTTTATTTGGTTGTTTGATTGAGGTACATATGCAATTTGTTGATCTTAAACCGAGCTCGCACACCTTGCTATTGGGATCGGATTTTGAGCTAAGCTTGTAACTTGATCCCAGCTGCTTCCGGGTCTCACTTCAACCAATCGTTGGCTAGCGGTCAAGTTTTCCATCACAATTTTTCCCATGTGTTTTTTCATTTCCAATGAGTGGGTTGCCCTATGCTTATCATTTTTCTTCAATTTGTATAATGCGTGCATTTGATCAGCATTTTAATTCAAACTTTTCAGCACACCCATGTAAATATTTTTACTTTTTCATGTTGCCACTAAGAAACCTTCTCATCGTCTTTTTTATTGTCATTATTGTTAACCTTAGTTACTATCATTTAGGACCAAGCCTTAGGATAGTGGGTGAACCCTGCTAATGGTGAGCCATGGTCCCACCTAGCAAAAGTGTGACCCCTAAACCCAAACTACACCTTACTATATTAATAATGAGAAAAAAAAGATATTCCAAAAAAAGAGCGATTCAATTCACAAGTCTCAAACCCAAAATCAACCTAAAACTTCATAAGTCAACCTTGCTCAAAATAAAAAATCATATCCAAACCCATTTCTAAAATCCGGCCCAGCCCAATATAGAGGCCCATTACATAGGAAACCCTAGATAGCCCATAGATCACCCCCTTGTAGAAAAGTTCTAGATTAAGGTACCCTCCATGAATGACGGGTCCTAGACACGGTCCATGTGAGGAATACTTATTTTCCTTAAAATTTTCCAAATCATCCATAATGTCAGAATAAAATTCATAACCAACAAAATTCAAAATTTTAAAATCCAAAGTCAAATTTTACTTCAAAATCAGTCAAATTCAAACCCAAAATTTTGGCCTACACTTCCAAGCCCTATTTTGGCCCAAATTTCAAAGCCCAATTTTTCAAGGCCCTTTTGGGTCCAATATTCAAGGCCCAACCTGGCCCACTTTCCAAGGCTCAACTTGGCCCACTCAACAAGGCTTAATCTAGCCCACTTACCTGAATCTGGCCCAATGTCCAAATCAGCCCAATTTCATCGGTTCCAAATCAATCCCAAGATCATTCAAATCCAATTCCAATCCAATTTTAACTTCAATTCTGATTCAATTTCAATTAAACCCAAATCAATTCAATTCAACCCAAATACAAATCAATTCAATTCGGCCCAAATCAATTCAATTAAGCCCAAATCAATTCAATTCGGCCCAAATCAATTCAGTTCAGCCCAAATCAAGTCCATTCGGTCCAAATCAAATTCAAATCCAAATCAACTCATTTCCAAATCAAAATAGAATACAATTCAAATCCAAATTCATTTCAATTCCAATTCAAATCAATATTCATTTAACCTCAATTCAACTTCGATTTCAATTCAATTTCATTCCAATTTCTTCTACACTCTAAATGTCTTATAGACCTGAGCGTCTCACAGACTTTATCATTCCAATGATTCGAATGTCTCCCAGACCTGAGCGTCTCATAAACCCGAGCGTCTCACAGACCCAAGAGTCTCACAGACTTCGACATCTCAAGGTTTCCAATGTCTCACAGACCCGAGCGTCTCACATACTAGCATCCCAAATCTGAAACTTTCAAAATTCCAAACCCTTCTAAATCTCAAACATCTCAAATATCTTCAAACTCCACAAACCTCAAAATTCCCAAAACCCAAAGACCGTGAACTACGTAAGGTCTGATCTCAACAGGGAGTTGAGCACGTAGGCATCCCGTCTAGGGTGCAACCCCATTCCAATTCAAAAATTCATTTAATTTCAGTTCCAATCCAATTTCAATTCCGAGTATACTTCAATTCATTTCCAAGTCAATTTCAATCCAACATCCAACCCAAAATCAATCTCAAGCTTCAAAATGTCTCTACATACTTCCAATTCATGAACCCTAACCCAAAACATCAAACTCATGTAGATTCTCAAACCTCCACAACTTTCTAAACACTTCAAAGTTCACAAAGCTTCAGTCATCCTCCGCCACTTATAACACCCCAAAATCTCATCAGATCCTAATTCTCAATTGTTTCACAGAACTGAATCCTTAGAACTCAATCATCTCAAATCTCTAAACGTCTTAGCAGCTCAACAGACTTGAACGTCTTAGCAGCTCAACAGACTCAAACGTCTTAGCAACTCAATAGACTCGAATGTCTTAGCAGCTCAACAGACTTGAATGTCTTAGCAACTCAACAGACTCGAACGTCTTAGCAGCTCAACAGAGTTGAACGTTTTAGCAGCTCAACAAACTCGAATGTCTCACAGCTCAACAGACTTGAATGTCTCAGCATCTCAACAGACTCGAACTTCTCAGTAGTTCAACAGACTCGAATGTCTCAACAGCTCAACAGACTCAAACATCTTAGCAGCTCAACATACTCGAACGTCTTAACAGCTCAACAGACTCGAATGTCTCAGCAGCTTAACAGACTCGAATGTCTTAGTAGCTCAACAGACTCGAACATCTCAACTGACTCGAATGTCTCAGCAGCTCAACAGACTCGAATGCCTCAGTAGCTCAACAGACTCGAACGTCTCAGCAGCTCAACAAACTCGAACGTCTCAACAGCTCAACATACTCGAATGTCTCAACAGCTCAATAAACTCAAAGGCTTTCAGCTTCTTAAGACTCGAATATCTCAAAATTTGATAAACCTTTCAAGCTTGAACGTCTCACAGACCCGAGCTTCTCACATACTCCATCATTTCAAGATTGCCAATGTCTCATAGACCCGAGCATCTCATAGACTCTAGCATCTCAAACCTAAAACTTCTTGAAAGTCCGTACTTCTCTAAATCTCAAACACCTTGAAACCTTCAAAACCCTGAAATCTTCAAAATCCCAAAAACCCCGAACTACATAAGGTCTGATCCAATAGGGAGTTGAGTACGTAGACAACCCATCCAGGGTGCGACCCCACATTAATCAAAATACCCTTTTGCACTCAGCCATCTCACTTCCAAACAACCCCATACTCTCCCAACCCTCGATTCCCTCAAAAACTCAACCATCCTAAAAACCCTTAACTACGTAAGGTCTGATCTCAACAGGGAGTTGAGTACATAGGCAGCCCATCTAGGGTGTGACCCCATTCCAATAAAAAAACCCTTTTTCCACTCTAAGACGTTCTTCATACCCCTCAAAACACTCAAACCTTCTTCGGCTGCCACAAACTCCAAATCATCAGACTCCAAGTCTCGTTCATTCACTTAACCTCAGACTTTTCCCAAATCTTCATTCTATACTCATCCGAATTCACCAATTTCTCTTCTTGGCGCTAGCTTGGCAGAAAAGCTCGCCTCATCCACTCTCTTTCTCTCTTCGTGTCCTAATCCTATCCTTGTGTCCCTTTGAAATGAATATCTCTAAAAGGTTTTGAAAGAAGGCAATCCCGACAATTGGAGACCGAGGTTTCCTTAGGCACCAAACCAAAGTCGTGGTCGTTGTCACTTCTAAGGGGTGTAACCCAGTATGAACCCATATATAATCTCTGCAAATGACCAGATAAGTCCTATCCATAGGCAACAATCTGAGAGTCAATTAACAGTTCTTAGAATCCGACCTTCATTCCTAGTTATCATAGGTTAAACTAGGTGGCGGCTCTAGTCAATTCCGCCTTATAGAGGCATCAGTCCGCGTGGAGCCCATTGAGAGCGGGTGTAGTGCTCACTAGTATTCCCCTTGTGCTTTCGAGAAAAGACGGACGATAAAGTAGGTATTTGAGGGCTGCTAGAGTAACGGGTTTTCACCCTCCATAGAATGGCATTTTCTAGGATCTATGCTTTTCAGTTAAGACCATTTAGATAGACCCCTCTCATACCGAAAAATCACCATCCACACTTGACAGAGGGAAATAGGCGGGCAATGCTTAACCTCAGTAGGGAAACACTTTAGGAATAATATATAGTAATAACAGTTCCATTTAGCTTGGGATCAAAAACATGAGATGAAAAGGCATCCTTAACAAAATTAACACCTTTAGGAGAGACAAACTACCAAAACTGCTGAAAGAAGCCAGCAGGAAACCCTTCATTCCCCGTAACACTAAAAGCTTTCATGCTTTTTACCGTATTCCATATTTCTTTAACCTTGACCTAACTCCCTAAATGCCTACAATCCTCCAAACTAATAGTATTAAAATCATGACCTTCTAAAATGCCACAACAACATCCATCTTCTTAAAATGGTTCATACAGAAATCTCTAAGCAGACTACCAATTTTCTCATCACCAGAGACCCAAATCCCATTAGAACTAAGAAGTTTATGAATTTTTTTCTTCCACCTTCTAATTGTAGCCCTAGTATGAAAATACGAAGAATTTATATCACCAAGAGTAATCCATTTGTCCCTAGCTAGATTTTTGAAACCAAAGACTTTCCTCACGCTGAAGCCAAATATCAAGTGCTCAAGATAGCTTTCTCTCCAGCCCTCTCAAATGCCTTCCCTTGCCCAGACCAATTACCTTTTGGATACCTTTTAATCTAGCCAAAATACATTTTTTTTGTTTAAAATAATGTGGCTAAAATCAAATTTATTTCATCTCCTAAAATGAGTGCTAAGGCCATCAATAACCCCTTTCAAATCAGAATCCGCACTCCAGTTTTGCATGATAGTATTCCTAAAATCCTACTGGGTAAACCACACAGCCAAAAGTTTTAAAGGCCTAGGAACCTTATATCGAGAAGAGTTAGGCCTTAAAGAAAGAACAATGGGGCTATGATCCGAAGCAGTTCTAGGCAAAACTTCGACACACGCATCAGGATGACAACTTAAACAGTTAGTAGAAGCGACAAACCTATCCAACCGACATCGACCATTAGACCAAGTAAAAGCATTACCAAAAGCAGTTATATCAATAAAGTTAAGTTCATGAAACCAAATATGGAATTCCTTATCTACACCAAGATTACTACCACCACATTTATTCCTTTCATGCGGATGCAAAGTGGGATTGAAATCACCACCAATGAGCCAAGAAGAGCCCCTAGAAATATGCACTAGATTTAACTGACCTCATATCTTATTCCTCAAAACAGAGCTAGGCCTAGCATACACTACGGTAAAGAAAAAATTATCACATGTACAAGTAACTTCACAGTGAATGAATTACGATCATGATGCAGAACACAAACTTGGATATAATTTCTTCAGAACAACCAGACACCACCACTAAAGCCTTGAGCCTCTACCCGGAATAACCCATCAAAACCGATCTTAGAACACACAAAATCAGTAGTTAAGCCACTAATTAGAGGCTCAAGTAAAACCAGAATATCAAGATTCTTTAATCTAATCAACTCCCTAATGGCAAGATGAAAACTAGCCTTTGAAGCACCTCTAACATTCCAAATTAACACTTTATTTATCATAAAGAAAATAAACTTACACTGTAGGGCGGTGTCAAGTATCACCCCAAGAAGGTAAACCTTTCGCAGGGTGGTGTTCTGGAGGACCAGCAATGGAACTTAGATTTGGAGACAATATGTCTTCCGTCAGGATTCCAACAACTTGATTTTCAATAACAGGTTGTATAGACAAAGTCGGATTCTTAATCCCAGAATCTCTAGAACTTGGAATATTGACACTCAGGTGAATAACTAGAGCTGACTCCTCAATTTATGGCAAGGCCTCTTTAGAGATGCTGGCAATAGTAGTATCACTAGTGTGCTCCTTTGGAGGGATATGATTAATCGTAATTCCCGACTTCTGAGGTTTGCAATCCACCCTTTCCGATTGGAGGTGAGCAACCCTATTATCAAGAACCTCAAATCTAGACTTTTCCTTTGACGGAACTTCGCTAGGGTTATTGGGACCCAAATTCAATTTTCTAGGTATTCTCAACAGATTTCACCTTTTCAGGACCATCCACTCCTCATAGTCATCTTTAACATGACTTAAATCTTATGGAAGTCTATCTTGAACTAGCTTGATCCCCTCATCCGACATAATCTCTCCTTCATACTTTTTATAAGGACAATTCACGTCCTTATGCCCATAACACCCGCAATGAAAGCATACAAGATGCAAGCCTACATATCCAATCTTCATAATTTTACACCGAAAACGATACTTTGCCAGTAGGGGTTTAGTGAGGTCCACTTCAACATCCACTCGTGCCAATCTCGACTTGCCAAAACATGAAGAAGATAAATCAACTTTCTTAACTTTTCCAACCTTCGAGCCAATAAGAGACAGAAGATAAATCCCATCTCTACCTCCTTAACAATCTTGTCGCCTTTTACTATATCAATCAACTTGCAGTGATAATAAATGAAGGCTAGATTCAAACTATTAGATATTGCAATTATTACTTCATTGTAAGCTCCGGTGATGCTTAGGATGTGCACAGGGCCGTCTCAACGAATTTTGGGGCCCTGTGACTTTATACTTTATATAAATTATAAATAAAATTATATTTAACCATTTAAAAAAATATTATAAGTTTATTATCGTTATTTCTAAAATATATACACATACATCAAACACAATTTATTGAAAGAGACAAGATTAAAAATAAAGACACATTAAAAATAAAAATATTGTTTTGCGCCTTACCACTACCAAAGATAGCTTCATCCTCTTGACCAAACAAAACAAAAACTAGATGAGATGTAACTTTTCTCTGCATATGGAATATTGAACAAAACTGGAAGAATAAAAGCACCACCATTAAACTTCACTTTTTTGGTTTTTGATGAATTGATTTGTTGATGCTATATGCTAAAAAGAAGACTGGAAGAAGAAAGATAGAAGATGGAGAAAAGAGAGAGAGAGAGAGACGATTATAGAAGGCTGCAACTAGAAGAACGAAAAAAATATGAAGAGAGACAGATAGAACAAGCTAGAGAAAGATGGTTGAAGCTGCAAATGAGAAAAAATAAGTAAAGAAAGGGTTAGAAATTTAATACTATTGCAGGTGATGGACTGATGGGATAAAAACGAAATGAGTATTGTAAAGTAAAATTCAAAGAATAGAGAGAATTATGAAGATGAAAAGTTGTATGTGAAAAGTCACATATACTCACGTCTACCACTCGTGGAAAACGTCCCTTACTCTAGTTTTTTCTTTTTTAATTAGAAGACAAATAAGACGACTTTTATTTTTAAGTAAAAATATTTTTGGTCCAAAAAATTGAGCCGTTATCAAGAACCGGATAAAATAAAATGGGCCCCCAAGATAAAATAAAATGGGCCCTCAAAAAATGGGGGCCCTATGACAAGTCACCGGTTTCCCATGCTCTGAGCCAGCTCTGGATGTGCACTATCAGTATTGATACTAAAAATACTCAAAACTACCCTAAGGAAGTATAAATTTCGCCGATAATAACAAGGAACTTTCATATGACATAATTAGGTAGTTACAAAAATGGACTCTCTTTATTTTCCCACTTTACTGCTGGTGCTTCTTCGTCTCCCTACGATGAGAGGATTCTGCAACAATATTCTCTGTGAAAACTCAATTTCTACTTGGGGAAATGGGGATAATGATGTCATCTTCCTTGTAAAAAAGGAGACAATCCCCCAAGCCGACATGCTTACAATCTTTGAGGCACTCAGTTACAATCCAGCAGGTGACCTCTGTTATAGGTGCATGCAAAATGCATATTGCTGCTTGGATTTCTTTCTGTACCTGCCTCGGACCTCTCGTCATTATATTAACACCACACCCAAATCGGGTATCATTTCTCTCCATTTCTCTACTCTTCCCTGCTTCCCCAATCTTTCGTCCAACTGATTACTTAATTTCCCTAAACCTCCTTCGAGTTCCATTACTCTCTTCACTGGTACCCATGGAGACTGTTGAAATTAATGGCGTTAAAGCTTGTTGCTTACCGGTGCCTTGTGGCTCAATTGTTCGCCATTACTTCAATATGTGCATCAGCTCTGACTTTCATCCTCAAGGAGCACTGGAGCATGTATGGCGTGTTCCGTTTACAAATGCAGGACACAATACCTTTGTCTTTGAGTTTGAAACCATCACTGCCATGCACAATGGCAGATTGTTTGCCATTCAGCCTTTGGACCATACTATACCACTCTCCCAACAAAAATTCACATGGATTCCATTTTGGGTTCGTGTTCATAACGTTTTGATGGCCTTGCAAAGCTGAGAGTTTGCCAGAAGCGCATCGTTAAGGATCAGACGTTTTTGTGGAATTGTTGAGGATGGAGAATCATCGGGGTTTGGTACTAAGGTTTAAGGTTTTCATGAATGTTTAATTACTTGTACTAAGATATTTTCCCATGTTGGCAGATGGGAAAATACTTTATTTTACTGTTACATATGATAATATGCCACTAATTTGTGCAAAAAGTGTGGCATTTTCCTCCATGTTTCTGACGCATGCTCACAACCTTGCCTTGAGGGCGTGGGAGAAGGTTCATATGGTATGTGGCTCAGTACTGAGCACTACTTGGTGAGAACCCACTCTCGCATTTATCATGCTCCTCCGAATGCCTGGGCTCCATCACCAAGGGCTACGAGCGCCTTGATGGGACCTGCTATATCACTGAGTTCCTCTATTTGGGGTGATTAGTGGCAGTAACCCAGTCACACCTAGCCAAACTAGAGAGCCAGGATTCGAGGCAGAAGTTTCTGGTTCTACTGGAGACTCTCGGAAGTGTAAGTTCAATGATCTTCTCATTGAAGCTTCCAGAAGAGAACTCTGGGATCTACGCTATGCGTAGTACCGCATGAAGGATAAGGAAAAGAAGATCGAAGGAGTTGATGATGCTAGGATGAAGGACATCAATGTTAGTGGGATTCCTGCAAAGGACCAATATAATACAGCTCTAGGAACTTCCCATAATTGTCAATGATTTTATATAGGTTGGGATGGGTTGAAAATTCATAACCCGATTATTTTTTGGTTAGGTATGGGTCAATACAATTTTAATCGGGTTGGGTATGAGTGAGCTTCAACCCGACCCATCAACCCAAATTGCCACCCCTATTAACCCAATGAAATCATATTCTATTCTTAGAATTCATTTTAATGTCTTATTTTAGGAATTAACATTCCAATAACCAAACCACCCATCGGGGATTACCCATGACACTATTCCACTACAAGTTGTTTTTGTTTGACTTTTTATTCACTAAAAGATGTTGAACCTAGACCGAACAAACGGATTATCTGTTCGGGTTTTGGGTCATATCTATTTAGGTTAATATCCATTTGGGTCGTTTTGGGTTCAGTTCATTTGAGTTCGGGTCAAATCGGGTTCGAGTTGTAACAATGTCAAATAGAATTGGGGTTCAGTTATTTCAGGTCATGGTTAATATTTTTTTGATAAACTATTAACTAAACATATACGTGATTTCTATAAAAATACTACACATGAATCACAAAAAAATCAATACAATGCATATTCTGAATTATATTCGGATATAATAAGGTTATATCAAGCTTTTTTGTCATATTTATTAATGTTCAGGACAGTTTTGGGTCATTATTATTTCATATTATTTGAGTTTGACTAATTTTTAATTACTACTCCCTCCTATTTTAATTATAAGTCATTTTAGTTCATGACAATTTCAAGTTATCTTTTTTGGGGTCATTTCAGATTCGGGTCATTTTGGTTTAATCCAATCGAATTTCAAGTTTATTATATTTAAATGTATCGGGTTTCGGTCAAGTTTTGAGTTCGGATCAAATAAACGAGTGTTTGAGTTGAATCAAATTTTGACAGCTCTAAATTTGAACCTGTTTTACCATTTATAGGTCAATATGAAAGAAAGTGAACTTACTAAAAAGTAAAAAAAGGATATATGTGTAATTTTACTTTCTAATAGTACCTTTCTTGGAGGAAGGGAAACAGAGGAAGTGACCAGCGCAACCCAGTGCGGCGGGGCTTATGGAGGGCTTTTGTCTCTGAAACACTCCCCTTGTAGAATTTACAGAGTTCGGGCTTGTTGGTTATGGACGCTTGGTCCTTTAAACTATGATTCGTACTCCGGTTTCCATAGTCGCCATCCTCTATTGCCAAAGAAGATAGTCTCTTGCAATAATCCCGCTCTGTCCACAATGTTGAAGTTACTGTCGCAATCGGGTCGCCGCTCAATTTCTTCCCATTTCCCCAGTCGCCCGACAACGCAAACCACCGGAGGTCTCCACTTCTCCGGATTCAATTCGATTCGATGCTCAGAATCCCCATTCTTCTATCTGCAGTGGACGTGTTCTGTTCTGAGCGTCCGACGGTTCGAAGCCAGTGCTGAGGCATCGGCGGGAGATGAAAACGGCAGATGGGGAGGCTGAAGAAGCCGAATCTAAGTCGTTTCGGCGATTGTCCCCGCGTCGTTAAACCTGACGAGTGTTTCACGGTATTCCGTCTCTTTCTTTCTGTCCCTCTCTCCCTTCTCATCTTTCTTCACGTCGTGGCTAATTCAAGTACATTAATCCTATAGAGTTTGATTTTCACTTGTAAGTGCTGCTTTGGTAATAGATGATTGTGTTGAAAAAACTGGGCTGTTAAGTAGCTGCAAATTGTCATTTGTCTTTGTGTCTCAGTCCTGGCCCCAGACAAGTCAGCTGTAGTTAACATGTCCGCGAAAAGAGGCTTTCAGGGGTGTCCGTAGATTAGCAAATGTTTCCAGGGGACCTTGCGCGCGCTGTTGTTCTTAACTGTGACTAAAAACTGTAAATTGCGGCAGAGAAACTTGAAACTGCCAATGGCCCGTTGGTTTTAGTGGCTTATCTGCCAGTTTTTGGTATTTAATAATTCCGTGTGTAATGTCCAAGTTTGTATGCTGGATAATGTAGTTGCCGGCTCTTTCAAATGAAGTTTTTGATTGTGGAACGTATATGTGAAATTGAATCATGAGATAAGATTTTAGTGCAAGGTTTGAGACGATGTTTCGGGGGGGGGGGGGGGGGGGGTCATAGTGTGAATCGGTTTAAGTAGCACTTTTGCCAGATGGTTGTGTGCATAATCTCAACATTAAGGGCTTACAAACAGTAGTGGACCCAGGAATTTTGTGTAGGGGGGCAATTTTTTTTTTTTGGCACTATCTTGAAACATTATGTTATTTTGTATTTTTTCAAAAATTTATAAGAACATTTGACTGATTTTCAAAAAAAATTTGTTTGGGGGGGGGGGGGGGGTGGGGGCGGAGGTGCTGGGGCTGGAGCCCCCCTGCATCCGCTCCTGCTCACAAACCGTTCTCTTACAATAATTGTGGCATCCTTTTTTAATTTTGAGCAATTGCTTTGTAGCAGTGGTTTCATCTAGTGCCTTATTTTTACTGCTTTCGTAAGCATGTAGTGGGAGTATTCTTGAGAAATGAAACTGTTGTTGCTATTTCATGGCAATATCTGTAGCTTAATAAGTCATGTACCATAATAGTTTGTTTCCCTCATCTGATATAGCCTCTATATAACACCGCCTGTATTCTTCTGAATATTACTGTGAGTGGATTGGACTGGGCCAATAATTTGTTCATCGCTGTCTATATTTTGCACTGTACAATTTGCGTTTCAATACATGCTAAATCTTCTGATGTGTTTAACTGAGTGGTTTTTTTGGCAGGTTGTGGCTCTACCACTGCCTCATCGACCGTTATTTCCTGGATTCTATATGCCGATCAATGTGAAGGTAGGGAAGTTATTACCAAATGTAGAAATGAAAGGGGACGCATAGTCATACTAGATATTTGGGGGGGAGTAAAAAATAAAGCTTATTCTTATTAGATACTACTTGGCCATTATCAGGAAACACAAGGATTAGCTCTATGCATGCTAAAGCCCTGTTGAACATGTATACTCACTATAGTTCCCAGCCAGTATCGATGGATTGTTTTGAATGTTATCAAGCTAACAAGTATGAATATCTGTTAAAAAATATGGATTTTTTTTTTGATAAGTAATTTTTTTTTTTAACATGCTATGACTAAAAGCTGCTTAGTGCAAAACTAAATTTTCCCTGTTGCCGTTAGCCTGCTTCTTTAGTAAGTGGTAGAAACTTTTAGGCAAATTTTAATTTGTTTTTGCTTCATACTTCACATAAGAGACACGCGTCAGCACTTACTCTTTCTTTCGTATCGATGATGAATGGGTGCTTATGAAATTGACACTGTTATGTAGGATCCTAAGCTACTAGCTGCTTTGGTTGATAGCCGAAAAAGACAAGCTCCATATGCGGGTGCCTTTTTGGTCAAAGATGAATCAGAGTCCAGCTCAGAATCACGTTCTGAGAGAGAGAAGAATATTGATGATCTTAAAGGAAAGGAATTATTGAATCGATTGCATGAAGTTGGCACATTGGCTCAGGTATATTGCAGAAATTTATAACTGGTATATCAATTTATATTGAGTGTAGGATCCTTCTCTAAGCAACTATACTCTTTCTTGGTTGCAGATTACAGCTATTCATGGTGATCAGGTCACTCTTAAGGGTCATCGAAGACTTAAAATTACAGAGATGGTAAGTGTGAATGCCAAAAAGTTTCTGTATGTAGTGCATTATGGTCTGTAACTAGTGGATTTAAAGGTCCTAAAGTGATCTATTATGTGTTGTTATGAATATGATATCTACCAGGTTCTCGAGTTTGCTCTTACGTGTGTTCGAGCCATTTGCTGTTAAAGAAGAGTTTTTAACTCAAGATTACATTTTTCTTACAGGTCAATGATGATCCGCTTACTGTCAAAGTTGATCATCTTAAGGTCTGTCTTTGAACATATGTCCATATATCCTCTAAATGTCTCTTAGCAGGTTATATAAATGTGGAAAAATGAGTTGTTGCTCATCATTACGTGTCTTTGCTGTAGGATAAACCTTATGACAAAGATGATGATGTTTTAAAGGCCACTTATTTTGAGGTTACATCAACAATAAGAGATGTGCTGAGAACAAGTTCTCTTTGGAGAGATCATGTGCAAATATATACCCAGGTATCTTTTTACCCGATGATTGACATAGCTAGAGGTATTTGGCCTTCAAAGCCAGGTGGAGTTTTTTTAATTTCTGTTTGTTTCTTTAAGCTTTTATCAAATGTAGCAAAATATTAAGTTCATTAGCAGTTTGAGACTGAGAAACACAGCTCCCCAGGTCAATTATTTTCCAATCTGACGTCTATGTGGTGCATTGAGAAACAGATGACTTCCTTTTACTAAACGTTACCTTGTCTCAATTGTTAGGGCTATTGCAGTCATATGCATGGGCTCTCAACTTCTTGCGTATATAATATATAGAGCAATACTATGTTTCTGCATCCAATTCTTTTGTACCTACGTCACTGTATACTGATATCTGGACAAGATCCAAGCTCCACATTTCTTATTTGAACCAAGCTGACTTTATCTGTTCCTGATCAATCTTTGTTGGGACAACTTTCTCTCTGGGTTTTTATTAACGCCTCGTTCTATTGACCTTGATCACCTTTGTATTGAATGGTTTGGACCAAAATTGTTACTAGTGTTCCGGTGCCTATTGGTGTTTTTATGTATGAAGATGAAATTTGTGTGCTATGTCCATTCAGAGTATCATTATATTCAGTGCCGTGGATATGACCTTTATGTATTTGAAGAATATTTTTACTTGTGGCTAGATGATAGGAAGTATTATCATGAGTGTGTTGATGTAACTGATGTGTTCCTTTTTGGCTTATTAGTTACATTTGAAGCAATCGGTAAGTGGCGAGCAGTGTTTAATTATGCTCTTTGGACACCTATGAATGAGAGCAGCAAGGCCTTATGCCTAGATGGTCTGTGCTGAACATATTAATGATGGATTTTTGTATTGGAAAGAAATTATCGTTCAATTGTATTTGAGATATTTGTCCTTAATCTGGTAAATCCCGCATTCTGGCGAGTTCATTTCACTATGTCCATCCATGTCCTTCTTCATTATGCTGAAAGATTTTGTGCTAGCTGTAGCTGACTGAAACTGAAAGCTAAGATTTTGTGGTTCTGACTTCCATTGCTTCTCTGCCTCTACAGCATGTTGGTGATTTTAGTTATCCAAGATTGGCTGATTTTGGGGCTGCTATATCTGGTGCTAATAAATTGCAGTGCCAAGAAGTTCTTGAAGAACTAGATGTAAGTGTCTGCACAGGTGACAGGGCCCATGAAGAGAGGCACTTTAACTTGTTTTGTGTGAATTACTCCACATGTTTATATTCAATCCATTGTTGTTATGTAACTGGTCTTCACATATAATTTCTCCATAAAGGTGCTCAAACGTTTGCAACTTACTCTGGAGCTGGTGAAAAAAGAAATGGAGATTAGTAAGATTCAGGTACTTTCATCTGATTAATTTTTAGAAGTTGTGTTTTGTTGACTACTTTTTCTGTATTGTTATTTAATGAATTGATAAAAATTTTCTTTCAGGAATCCATTGCTAAAGCTATTGAAGAAAAGATAAGTGGTGAGCAGCGCAGGTACTTATTGAATGAACAGCTCAAGGCAATAAAGAAGGTATTACTTACGATATTGCCAAATGCGTAGCGAAATGTGGTTATGTAAGTTGTAGGTCTACTAACTTGTTAGAGCGTAAAATCCGGTATAGTTTAATGGAAGAAGATAAGCTAAACGAATCTGATAATCAGAGAACCCTAAGGGAAAATCCCCCACATGATAAATTTTGCGAAGCCCCAAAATTCCCACCAAAACAACGTGCAATATACTGAATTCTTCAAGGGGAATGAGAATGGGGAAATGAGGGGAATAGGAATGATTTATGATTAGATTGTTTGGGTATGAAAGAGAATGGCATAATATGTTATGGATTTCTTTAAAAAAGTTGACATGAAGATGAAAAAGATTAAAAACAGAGTAATATAGTATTTATTTTTCTTACAAATTATGATATCATTAATTTGTGTTAAAAATTACGTACGGCCTAATTTGTAATAGCTTTTTCAAGATATATTATATTTATTAGTTCTTAATAACACTGTATAGTATATACCCCCCATTCCGTTTTGATCGCTATGTTGATAAATACAATATATGATACGCAAAGTGATTCATTTACTATCATAACATTTTAAAGAATTATAATTTATGTTTACTTCTGAATGGTTAAAAATAAAGTTTGTTTATGTTGAAAAGAATGAAGTTATTTTTTGTCTCTAATAATTAGGACTAGACAAGATGCTGAAACAAGAAAAGTTAATACATTTATTTTGACAAAAAACGTAACTTTTATGGCTAATATAGTACTCCCTCCGTTCAACAATATCTGTCATTCTAGAAACCTGCACACTTATTAAGGAAAGTAGAAAAATGACGCATGCACCCCTACTTTTTACTTTTCCATCTATATAATAATTACTTTTATATTGAATAGTAGGGTTAAAAGTGGAAAAAGATGTGTCAAAAAGCTAAAATGACAGATATTTTTGAACAAGAATCACTATCTAAAACGACAGTTATTAATTAACGGAGGGAGTAATAAATATATGTAATTATAATAGTCTGATGTAGTTAAATTTTGATATTACGAGATGACAATGATTGATATTATAACTGTTATCAAATGTTTTTAAAATTTATTTTTGTCTTAAAAAATAAAAAAGAAATTGGGCTTAAAAATATAGTCCGGATGCTTACGGTTGAGAGGTAGGAAACAATTCCTGTACTATACTTAGGGGAGCAATATGAAGAGAGCGAGCATGATTTGTTTCCCATTTTAAGTGTATTTAGGTGCAAGCAAACAAGGGGAATGGGACCGGGCATGTTTTTCTCATCCATGCTCCCCTCTTCTCTCTTTGGAACAATCAGTGCCTAAGTTTCCTCCATATCTTTACTTCTCCTTTTTCTTTTTTTTGCACCCTCATTTGCTTTTGCTTTTTATTTGAATCCTGAACATCATCCTCAAATCAGGTTCCTTCGGTGTATTGCTTTTGCTTCTAATATGAATCCAGAAACATCATCCTCAGATCTAGTTCCTTCAGTAAATTCCAGGTCCTGGTCACATGTGTTCATTGCTTGTCTCTGATTTCATTTAGCCTTTTCTTCTTCATTTTTCAGTCTTCCAGACCTTTCTCCCTTGGTCTTTCGTCTTCTTTGGTTCAGCGTTTACACTCACATGAATGGATTTGATAACTACCTCTGGAGATTCTTGATTTCCCTTAACTGAAGAAAAGGTTGGAGTATCCAAGCTATCCATACCTGGAATTGGACAAGAACTTGGTGGAGGGATTTTCCCATTTCGTCAGCCACATTTTGTGGGGATAAAGGGATTGGAAAGCGAATATAATACCATACATATAAAAGTGGGGTGATGATCTTTAAGTCTGTAAGTAATATGGGTAAACAAGGGTGTAGCGAGTACTAAGGCGTAGCGTGTGGCTGGCCGTTCTTGTGAGCATGCTCATCAGGCTGTGGGAAGGACAATAACTTGATGATGGATGCTCACTATAGATTGGGCAGATTTTTGTGCTTGTGGTGTCAATTGTATTTTAACCTATCTCTAAGTACTTGGGTATTTTGTAATGCTCTAACATAGGGCTTGGTTAGTAGAAAAGGTCTGTATGGGTGGCTACTAAGCATCTGAATATTGTAGGCTATTTGGCCAATACTTATCACAAAAAAAAAAAAAATCCAAGCTATCCATGGGCAGAACCAACAAATCTGTAGTGTGTCTCCTCACTGAGCAGAATCTTCTGTGGCTCAATCTTCTCAGCTAAGATTTGGGAAGGACAGGATATTCTCCTGAGGCTCTCGCTCTTCTCGTTTGGAATCTGGAAGCTTCCTCCCTGTTTTGAACTCGGGTCCATCACGTCTGAAATCAGGTTCATCTCTAAAATCAGATTACTCTCTAACATCAGATCATTCTCCTCTGGAATCTGGACTTCCTCAGTGTTCTTCACTGGAATTGGGACTGTTAAGGCGCCCGCTTTATTGAAGGCTGCTCCTTCTGTCCATCGGAGTTTTCTGGAATGGACCATTTCTTCTGAACTCTTAACTGCTCTTTCTCTACCCTTCTTAGAATTTTTGTTTCTTGTCCAGTATTTCTCTCAACTGATCTCGCTTCCACTGATCCATTATAGTGTAAGGAATCTGTCTCCTAAACCCTAAACTTCCACCACACCATTGTTAGAGTAAAAATTGAGAATAGATAAACGAGGTCGAAGGCAAGAGTGAAAGAAAAATAAGCTAATAGAATCTGTATTGATATTGAGAGAACCCTAGCGGAAACTCCCCCTCAAGATGAATCCTTTCGCACCCTAAGGCTCCCACCAAAACAGTTCAAGACTCTAAATTCTTCGATGATCATTCCCTAAGCCGGATAAAAGTTAAGGGATGTAAAGTCAAGGGATATAGTACGTGAGAGAAAAATAATAAGCATATATGATAGTTGGGTGTGACATACAGAGAGAGTAATCTAGCTGATAGTTGATTCTGTTTTTGCAAATGAACATGGTCCTCTATTAAGCTATGCGGAGGAACTAGGAATGTTAATATAACTAATAAACCCCCTACTTATTTCTCAGCCTTCTAGCCTTTTTTAACTTATTTGTTCCAGGTCCACATTATTGGTCAATTGAGCTACGAACACAACTCTTGTATCAATCATCTTACAGAGGCGCCTTCAATTAGCTTGATTTTGCACATGACTTAGTTTTTGGCTTACAAGAATGCTTATTTGAGTTTTTGAATCTGATAGAGATGAGATACATCATTTTGCTTGACACTTTGAACTTTACTTCAGGAATTGGGGCTTGAAACGGATGACAAGACTGCCTTAACGTGTAAGTCATGCTTTAATTGTATATCAGCCATTAGTATTCTGCATTCACATCTGTGAGGTGTCACCACGAGGAGTTTATACCATGAATAGCTATTATTATATTCTTTTGAGCTTTGATGCTGTATCGGTTTTTGTCTTACTTCAAATTAAAAGGTTATCATCTACCTGTCTCCAGCAAAATTCAGGGAAAGAATTGAACCTATCAAGGACAAATGTCCACCTCACGTGCTACAAGTAATAGAAGAAGAGCTTACTAAACTCCAGCTTTTAGAGGCCAGTTCAAGTGAATTTAATGTAACTCGTAATTATTTGGACTGGTTGACTGCATTGCCTTGGGGATCATACAGGTTTGTTAACTTTACTTGTTTGTGTAATTGCTACTTATAGCAAATATTTACGAGATTTGTAAATCCATGCTTATTTTGGAGACATGGTATGTCTATATAAAATTTACCGCTTCCGTGCTAGGCGCTAGTGCGCTAAGAAAGTTGAGAAAATATTACCAATGTCGTCTTATTTCTGTATATTTTGTGACTCATGAAGAGAAAGAGCTGCATTTGATTCATATTTAGACAAGCGTGTCACATACATTTCTGGGATCCCGTGCTATTATTAAAATGAGTCCTTGTAATAAAGGAAAAGAAAGGAATATCAATAGTTGCGAGTATAGTAAGTTTAGAAAACCCATCTGTAGAAAGTTAACATCGATTCCCATCCTGTAACTTTAGCAAAGAAAGTTATAATTGTTAAGAATTTTTTTTATATCTCTGTTAGTTATAATCTTTTGTTGCTTTTTGACCTTTTTTCTTATGTTGAAGGTTTCTGTTAAAGACAAATTTATAAAAATTGAGGCCCCAAAATTTTAGGGGCCTTGTTCTGTATAGCTGTTTTCACATGCTATAGGCCACCACTGTCTCTAGATTCCTAGAAAGACATATATATATATATGCTGTCTTTAATAGATGAAACCTGATCTTAATGTGTGGCTTGATCATAATTTTTTCTGGTTGAGTTTTCCTTCTTTGGTACATAATCTTTTGCTCATCATGGTGTTTCTACATAAAAAATTGTATAGGTTTTTGCTTTATGCTCTAACTATTAGCGTTACAGTACCTTAGAACTCCTGTGATGATGATTATTATATCTGGGTGGGGCCTCCATGTTTGACTTAATCTTGTAGATGATTAATGACACTGGTGGGCATCTATTTTCTAGGAAAAATATTTTGGAGTTGGCTACCTTTCATGACATAGTTGCATATACTTTGTTGAAATACTAGATTGAGATTGAGGTTGAGGTTGTAATAATTCTTTTTAGTGTTAAGTCTAGTGTTTCGTTCATCTGTCAAAGATGTTAATATCTGATCAATGATCAGCATAGTTATCCTGTAGTGTTTTTGAAATGTTTTAGTGCCTACATGCTTGTTTAAGGAAAATTTAAAATTTCTATTTACATAATTTGAATAATGTATTGACCTGTCTTGTGTAGCATATGCAGAAGTCAATCTATTAGGAAATGTAGAATATGCATGGACCTCCTGTTGTTCTTCAGACATAAATGTGATCGTCTTCTGTTATAATGTGCATGCAGTGATGAGAACTTCGATGTTATTCGTGCACAACAAATTCTTGACGAGGACCATTATGGTCTGACTGATGTGAAGGAAAGGATTCTGGAATTTATAGCAGTTGGAAAGCTAAGGGGAACAGCTCAAGGTTACTTAAAATTTAATTTCTTGTTTGTAGTATTAGTTTATTCGAATCACAGCTGCATCTCTTTCTTATGGTCTTGGCCTGGGGTCATGAAGGGCTGTATTATTTTCCATGACTTTTGGTTTCAGCACTAATACATTTACTGGAAATACGTCACGAGGACTATGCATATTTTTATTGTCATTACTGGTATCCTTTACGACAAGCTTTTGAAGTGCATGATGGAGGGAGAGCTTGTTGGTTGAATAACTTAAACTGATGTTGAAATCAATGCTTCCTTTATCTTGGATATCTAACTGATAAAGGATTGCGGATCATCAGTTTTTTTGGTACTTGTAAACCATGATTTTATGATTTGTTTTTGACAAATTTGCAGATTGTATCTGAATTCTGAGTGACATACTGATATGTTAGATATATGATTCATCTTGATGCTCAGAATTCCAAACAAATGGTTCTGATATTCTTTTATTATAGTTTGATGAATAATTGGTAACTTTATTAGTTGAAGAACTTGATCAGGAATATGAATCTCTGAGTTGTCCTGCAAATACGTAGTGGCTCCTTCTCTCTTGGCTTTTTCTTTTAGATTGAAAAGAAGCATTCATGCTATGACAGAAGTATTTCATGGAGAACAAATTCATTTACAATTTGGATTGGTTAGTGGTCGTATATGTTGAAGTATGAACTAATGCTTCAGATTGTATGTTTTAGGAAAGATCATATGTCTATCTGGCCCACCAGGAGTTGGCAAAACTAGCATTGGCCGCTCTATAGCCCGTGCATTAAATCGCAAGTTCTACCGATTTTCCGTGGGAGGATTGTCTGATGTTGCTGAGATTAAGGTAGTAAATTTTCTTGAAGTCACACATACAAACAGCCTGTGTGATTTTTCTCTTACGATTAATTTCTAGTTTAATATTCTTCATATGTAAATTTATCAAATATTGCTGAATATTATGCAGGGGCATCGCCGTACTTATATTGGTGCTATGCCAGGAAAAATGGTCCAGTGCTTGAAGTCTGTAGGAACAGCAAATCCTCTCGTTCTGATTGATGAGATTGACAAGGTACTCTTTTAGTTAGTAGCTCAACCCTTTGCTTCTTGTTTAGTCTTTTATCCTTGTATTTTTGTTGAAGATATGCTACTCATCAATCGCAAGTTCCTACGGTATGAAAAATGATCTCAGGATCTGCTGTGACCATTACATGTGTATCTGTTGAACATATGTTGGATTTTTCTCATATTCAGTGACGTTTAAGTATCTGTATTATTGGTTCTCTAGATCCTTCTGTGAGGCATATTGAGACAGATACATGCATTTGGACTCATGTCATCAGTTACTGTATGCTTGTCAGTTTAGCCTAAGCAATTATGTTACTTGACTAATTTAAATGTCGATGGAGCATCTGAAATTTTGAATGCTGGGTATAGTCCAACTCAGATCAACCCTTGCGTGGGGGATAGAGTGCAAGCTGTTTGGCGGAGAGGGAGGTGGGTCAGTTGGATCAAAGGTCCCATACAGGGGAGATTAGGTGGGTTGATTGTTTCCTGGAGTAAAGAGTGGCAGGTAGAGGGCATGTCATGTGAGTGGCAGGTAGAGGTCGATGTCTTTAATGGAGTACTCATGCTTGTTTAGTCTGAGTGCTCAGAAGGAGGCGAAGATTGCTGATATAGCTATATGGGATGGGGAAAGTTGGTCTTGGAGCCTTGTGTGGAGATGGAGTGTTTTTAGGGCTGAGAGAGAAGTGAGTGAACTGTTAGATAGATTTAAGGCGGTGCAACTTAACAGAGAGGGGCACGATGAACTGCTGTTTCAACATAGTGGGATAAGTGGATTCTTAGTAAAGAATTTCTAGCTGGTGGCGGCACTATTAGAGAAGGCTGATGAGGAGGGTATGATTGACTCCTTTAGATGGGGTGGAAATGCAATTCTAAGAGTTGAGTAGTGTGTATGGTTGATGCTTTAAGGAAGACTATGCACACGATGGTATTGTTTGGAAGGTAAATGCACACAAGAAACCAAAGCAGAGATGCGCTGTGTGGAGAGGTATGGAGACTATATTCCATCTATTCTTTTCTTGTGGAGTATCAAGAAAAATATGGGATGATATTCTCTTGTGGTGGAAAGTCTGGATCACAGTTTCGATATACATTGTGTGGAGCTTATGAAAATGAGAAATGAGATGGCTTTTGAAGGCAAGACACCGATCGTCCTAGATCTTGCGGTGAGGATATTAAATTACAAGTCTGGAATTGGACAAGAGTGTGGAGGAAGGACTTCCCAATCCTCTAGGTGAATTATGTGGGTGATCTCGAGGGACTGGGCAGCTGGTATAAAGAACCTATGTTATGGGAGAGATACTGTAATGATCTATAGTTTCTTTAGTAAGGGGTTGTGGTTTGTTTTGGGAGTTTTTTCGATCTTGTTTTTAGTGTTCTATTTTTAAATGGCTCAAATGGTTTAGCATTTTATGGGTGCAGTCTAAGTCTAAGGCCTCATTCGTTTGCAGCTTAAGCGTGGCATAAACTTGACATAAATGAGTCTGACATAAATACCATATTTTGACATATTTCCTTTTGTCCGTTTGTTTAGAGCATATTTGTGCATGACATTTATGCCACCTTTATGCTGCTAGTCTTTTCTTGCCTTACTATAAATATTTTTTAAAGTCAGTTAGTTGTTTTTAAGATTACCGATACCATATCCTAATGCTAATATTTCATTTTATAAAAAATATAATATAAAATCTTAATATTTAATTTTACATACATATACTAATATTTAAGCCATATTTTTTTACTATTTATTAGTTTATTGTTTTATAAATTGTATACAATAATAAAGTTAACTTATTAATTATCATATTTTTATTTTATAATTTCTTACTTATATTTTTCATATAAACTATTAACTAATGGTTATAGCTAAAAATATAACAGGTCCCCTGAAATGGAAACATATTAATATACATTACATGTTGAATTATGATCAAACAGTAATAAAGTTAACATATTGTTTATCATATTTTTATTTAATAATTTCTTATACTTTTTATATAAACCATTAACTAATTAACTTTAGCTAATAATATAACAAGACCTCTGAAAATAGAAACATATTAATATACATTACATGTTGAATTATGATCAAAGAGTAGTTTATGATGTATACAGTAATAAATTTAATTAACTAATTATCGTATTTTTATTTTTACTAATTTCCTACATATATTTCTTTATATAAACTGTAAACTAATTAACTTTATCGTACTGAGTTTATCAAGCTTTGAGTTTGGACGAACCTTTGATAACAACAAACTACTTATCTTATAATATTTGTTATAAGTTACTTTATTTATGTTTTAACGAAATAGAATTTTAAATGGTAATTTAATATTAAAAGTTGTAGTACAGAAAACAATAAACGCACTGCACATAACTAACTTAACTAACTTATGCTGCAAATTTGCCACACTGCCAAACAACAATTTTTAAAACAGCTACAAATATCAGCACATAACAGCTAGCAAATATGCTGCAAATATGCCAGAGACATATGTAGGTCTGTTTGATGAAGTCTTGATCGTTCTCTAGGGTAAAATATCCTTTGTATGACCTGGACGTTTGTATGACTATGGGTTTTTGCCAATTTCTATAAAATGTGTGAGAGGGAGGCAGACCAGTGTGATCAAAGATTTCGGTGCTTCATCTTATGGTGCGAATATTGAAACTCCATGATTGGATTTGGATGAGGACATGGTGTTGCGACTTCCCAAATCAGTCTGTGGTCTTTGTGTTGAAAAGGGGATTGCTTAATTGCCATGAAGGGAAGGAGGATGCATCTTCTGTTGTTTTGTGGTGTGCTTTGTTTTTGGATGGTGCGAGCTGTCTTTTTTCCTGGTCTAAGGCTGTTCTCAGGCAGTTTTCTTTGAGCGTTTGTTTAGTGTGGTGTGTTTTGTTTTTGTTAAGAGTGTAGGAGCTGAGTTTTTGTGAGCAGTGATCATCAGATTGATTGTTTGTGTTGTCTCCTGATGATGGGTTGGAGTCGGTTTGGTTTAGCTATAGGGGGGTTGGTAGTTGGTGCCTGGTTGGTGTTTTTCTGTATTGTCATGTTTTTCTAGCGATTGTTGTTATTTATCAAAATAAAAAATGTATCATGACTAAACTTTTGATATTTTAATTCTCTTGTGTCTGGCTTACAAATCCAGAATATCATGCCCTGATATATTAGCAATTATTGTTAGAAGGCGTTACAAAAGAAGTGATAGTTAGGAAATCACGTGGCTTGAAGAATGTTTTGTCCCACAATGATGTCCTCTGCCGGTAAACAGTGAATTCAAAAGAACACCTATATCCACAATGCTTTTTAGTTAGCAAAGAGTGAAGAAAGATATAAGACCCATGTTCTGGCACATATTAAGGCGTCCAGAGGGGTATTTTAGAGCATTGAACATGATTTGATTGGCTGCTGTGGGACTCCATAATTTGTGTCTGAATGGAAACCAGACGCTATTTGCAGGACAGAAGAAATATTTTTTTTCTCAAAACTTATTTCTTTAAGGGAATGTTTCCCCATGTCATTGCTAATATAGAAAATCACGTAACTAGCAATCTCGACAAGGAAAACAATAGAAGTGATATTTAGGAAATCACGTGGCTTCACTGCTGTTTATTAATTGCTTATCTGTTAGTACCTGTACTGATATATCTGTGGGTCCTTGTTTGGTCAATTTATGTTATATTTGGTCATTGATGCAAGGCAGGCTTATAATATGTTAATCGTTTCACAGTTAGGACGTGGACATGCTGGTGATCCTGCTAGTGCCATGTTGGAGCTCCTTGATCCTGAGCAGAATGCAAATTTTCTGGATCACTATCTTGATGTTCCCATTGACCTCTCTAAGGTTTGTTTCTTTGTTCTCTTTCAAGTGATGGGATAGTAGACATGCAAGAGTAGATGGTTACTGAAATCCTTTCTTGGGACAATGATACTAAAGGACTTCTACTGTTACTTTGAATGGTAATCCTTGAAGTAGCAGCTTTGGTGTTTGACCTCTCTAAGGTTTGTTTCTTTGTTCTCTTTCAAGTGATGGGATAGTAGACATGCAAAGAGTAGATGGTTATTGAAATCCTTTCTTGGGACAATGATACTAAAGGACTTCTACTATTACTTTGAATGGTAATCCTTGAAGTAGCAGCTTTGGTGTATCAGCTAACATGGAAGATATCTTGTGAAAATGGGATGTTTAACATTTGTGTTGATAGATAATGGCTAATCAGCTGGAAGTAAATTACACTGGAAGATCCAAAGGATCCCTCCAAAAAAACCCTTCACCGAAAACTAATAGACTCCCTGCATTTTTTTTTTTGTAAAAACAGGGTGGTTAACAATTAAATTGGTTAGCGGAATCGGAGGAGTGAATTGCACTTCGAAATACTGGGTCGTTTGAATCGGAGAAGGGATTTATCCATGAATGTAAAAATAGAGAATGTCCCAACGATTAGTTTGTTCATCTAACACCTTTGCCAATAGTCACCCCTTATTTCTTTCCTTGGTTCTTTAGGAGATATAGTAGCTCAATCCTTGTAGTGTGCTGCCGCCTACGTGATTTATTCTGGGTTGGTCTTATGTTAAACCTCAGCTTTCTTTGGTTGATTCTGTTTTATAACTACAACTAGGTAGTCTTAGGCCCTGCTCTTCGAAACAGCTGAAGCTTGTAACTCAAAGATGAAGTTAGCAAAGATAGGGGCAAATGTAATTTAGAGAACAGTGGTAAGTGGTAAGTTAGTTAATGTGTGTGACATACGGAGACAAAAAGTTGAGTGGTAACTGAAGTCAGTATTTGGAGTTTAAGTTTGATTGTAAACCTTGGCATCTCGATGTGGTACAGTTTATGGTAATTCTTCCTTCTCAAACAACATTATATTTGATCCGATCAAATTTGAGTCTTGGCTATGTTATTAACCGATGGTAATCTACTTTTTAGAAGCACCATGTTGATCTTCTGGGCACGTTTTTCATTTTTTGTTGCTGTTTATTTTCATGTCTTTCTAATTTGAGTTCTTCTTTGCCTCTAATGCATGATGTAAGCAGGTGCTGCTGCTTGATTTTGGGCAAAACCTTTTTTTTTTGTTCAAATTTCCATGATAACTCGGCAACTATACAGTCTTTTCTTGATCTGGTTCCAGTGACATGAACAAACAGTTCTTTTGTATTCCTTTGGGATAGTGAAATCTTGAGGATTTCAAAAATATGCCGAGTTAAATGTAGTAGCAAGCTAATGTAGTTGCTACAAAAGTTTTTTGGTAAGATGGATATAGCTTGCATTTGAAATATCTAAAAGTATACTGAACAATGCAAATCACTTGACTAATGTCTGTATTTGCTATCTTTCATTAATCCTGTTTGGTTGAAATTATTGGCTGTTATATCTCATCTATTTATTCTGAAAAAGTAAATTCATCTATCATGCAAGGAAACTTTGGTGCGCCATTGTCTAGAATATTTGTGAATGGTGTTTGCTGAAGTTTGTGCTGTTTTTCTGATTTTCGCCAGATACAAATATGACATTTTTCCATTTACGCTGATGTTACGTGTGTAGCTATGGTAGTTCTTTTCTGGCACTTCCAGTGCCATCATCTCTGGGGACAACTTGTTGCGGTGGTATATTGATGCAACCATATGCATATTGTATGTTTGATCCTATAATATCTTTTTATTGTAGGTTCTCTTGTTTGCACGGCAAATGTAGTGGAAATGATTCCAAATCCTCTATTAGATAGAATGGAAGTCATTGCTATTGCTGGGTATATTACAGATGAGAAAATGCATATTGCTAGAGATTATCTGGAGAAGACTGCTCGTGAAACCTGCGGCATCAAGCCTGAGCAGGTATCTTTTTTATATTATAGTATGTAACATTTGAAACATTATTATTGAATTTTTGAATATAGTATGGCTATGAATGAGCATGGCTCGCTAGTGGGTTATGAAGTTTGCCTAATGAACAAGACCGTCTTGCTGCTTTGCTCTAGAACCATGTTTCTAATATCTATATGTGGATTCAGGGATTAGTTTGTTTGTTAGAGAGGACATTTGTGTAAAGATCAACTTCCTTTTGCAGGCGGAAGTGAGCAGTGCTGCTCTTCTCACTCTGATAGAGAACTATTGTCGAGAAGCAGGAGTTCGTAATCTTCAGAAACAAATCGAGAAGATCTACAGAAAGGTAATATGCGGAGTCCTGGTTTAATCATCATTAAACTATATTGTCGGGCTAATGATCCAAGTATAACGTGTATGTGTTTTAGATTGCTTTGAAACTCGTCAGAGAGAGTGCTTCAGTGGATATCCCATTGGTAGAATCTGGCGAGTCAAAGCCCAAATGTTTTGTTGACTCAAGCGGAACCATGGTTGGGGGAGATGACCAGAGCAAGACTGAATCAACGAAGCCTAATGCTAGCGGGAAAGAAGAAAAGGCTGAAACCCCGGGAGAGGCTGAGACTGTTGCGGCTGATGAAACTTCATGCTCATCGGATGGAAGTTCAAGTTCATCAGATGAAGAGGACGCTTCCAAGGTATTGCAAGATGAAGAAAAGCTCTGTCCTTGCAATAGAAAACTTTTTCGTTCAAAAAAATACCTGCTTTGCATCTCATGTGAAGTGAAATGTTTGAAGGCGGAACAGATTAAAAGCAAGCATGAAACTAACTATAGAAGATCTTTATAAACAAAAGCACTATCTGCCATTGTGCAAAGTAATCAACAACTTAACCCCTCTTTGGCAGGATAAACCAGAGACTGAGAAGGTCCAGGATGTTGTCCCAGCTACAATTGAGAAAATTCTTGTTGATGAGACTACCTTGTCGAATTACGTGGGGAAACCAGTTTTTCATGCTGATCGAATCTATGACCACACACCAGCTGGTGTGGTGATGGGTCTTGCTTGGACAGCAATGGGAGGATCCACTCTGTATATAGAGACTACTAAGGTCGAGCAAGGAGAAGGAAAGGGGGGGCTAAGCTTGTCTGGTCAGCTTGGGGATGTGATGAAGGAAAGTGCCCAGATTGCGCATATAGTTGCCAGGGCAATACTTGCTGGGAAGGAGCCGGATAACAGCTTCTTTGCTGATTCAAAGCTCCATCTTCATGTCCCAGCTGGGGCCACTCCAAGGATGGGCCAAGTGCTGGATGCACTATGATCACTTCTTTGTTGTCCCTGGCACTGAATAAGCCTGTTAAAAGAGACCTTGCAATGACCGGGGAAGTGACACTCACTGGGAAGATACTTCCTATTGGTGGGGTAAGTATGATGATGAAACAAGTTAAAAAACTTTGTGCATTGTGATGTTACCGATAATCAATACTTCTAAGTGAAGATAGATTTTTGTATCTTGTGAATTACCCTGTACATCTAAATATCATTTCAAACTGATATTTTGAATCCTCAATGTGGAACGCCAAGATTCACTTCCTTTTGATGCTGTTTGCTTTGTAAACAAGTTTATTTAGGATCCCTTCTGCATCTCTGGATCATCACTCATTACTGTGTATCAGGTAAAGGAAAAGACCATAGCGGCAAGGAGAAGTGATGTGAAGACACTGATATTTCCATCTGCCAATCGAAGGGACTTTGATGAACTCACAGATAATGTGAAAGAAGGGCTCGACGTTCACTTTGTAGATAACTACATTCAGATCTACGATATTGCGTTCGAGGATGATGCAAAATAAGACGATCTGATTTGTGGCAATTATTTGGTAACGTTATCTTATTTAGTGGCTCATCATGTCTCAACGAATAATTATTCCTTTTATCCTTCTGTTGTATGAATGGGAATAAGATATAGATTATAGCTAAATTTTGTAAAGCTCATTAGTGTACCAAGGTAGGTTTTTCTTTGCATCCCGAGAGTAGATTGTTTCTTTTTGTTGGCAACATCTTTCAAGGATGTATCATTTAGGTTATTTGCGTTATAAAAATATACCTGTATAATTTAAATGGCTCGCCTGAACAAGGCATTATTAAATTTAGAACCGTCGTTGTTATCTATAGACCTGGCAATTTGGGTCACTGGGTCGGGTTGATATCAACCCTAACCCAACCCATTTAAAATATCATCAACCCATGCCCAACCCAAAAATGGATGGGTCAGAAAGTCATGACCCTAACCCAACCCGTTTAAAATCCTTCAACCCTAACCCAACCCACCCAACCCGTTTTTTAAGCATACAATAATTAGACAGATTAGGAGTAGACTTTAATAAAAAAATCCCAAACACCAGTGCTAACTAATTAGGATGAAACAAAGAAGAGAAGTAATCTTGCTTGATCGACCCAACTTTAAACGAATTTCATGTTATGCAAAGAATGTAAAAGTACAACCAATTTCAAATGAATAGAATAACACGTACTTTTTTCATAAGTTTATATTTATCAATCTGAGCATAAAGCTCTACCACTGTTGGGGAGGAATCCTATCTAGATATGCACATGATCCTAGTGCCCTTAATAAAGAGGAACGAAAATGAAAATCTTCATTATGCATTAGAGAAATATACTAATTAAAGACAAATCTTCTAAGGTTAGACATAATTTATAAACTGAAAGCTCAAAGCCTAAAAACTATGACTAATATTTTAAAAATAATTACACCTGTTTAAAATGAGTGCTCATGCCTGAGAAAAGTAAAATCACTATCACTTAATCGTTACCAACAGTTGAGGAACTTCTATGCAGCACGTTATCCGTATTGTTGGCTTCAGAATTCACTAAGGGTCTATAATCAAGATCCTACTTACAAAAAATACATATCACCTACTTTGTTCACCATCTAGAAAATCTAAACATACATATGTTCCCAAGAACAACTATGGCAGTGAGAATAGAAAGACAAACCTTTGGGTAGAGATGAAGAGCGACATAGACATGAACAACGACATAGAGATAAAAGTGGATGCGAGTCTACAAGACGAGAGTATTTGAGTTTTCAACATTATGTTAAGGTCTGGTTGGGCCATTTGTTTGATATGCAGCTGGTTAGGTCGTTTTTTGAGTTAAAAGTATGAGATATTATTAAAGGTGGGATAGTCCAACTACACTTGGGCTTAAGGCTAAGGTATAGTTTTATCTGAAAATAATATATATAATTGTGAATTAATTATTAACAAATATATTTTCGGGTTTCGGGTGGGTCATGGGTTCTGATCTCTACCCTAACCCAACCCACAAATTTAACTTATTACCCTAACCCAACCCAAAAAAAGATGGGTCAATAATCAAGACCCTAACCCGCAAAAATATGGGTTGGGTTCGGGTTGGGTTTCGGGTTGGGTCAAAATTGCCAGGTCTAGTATCTAGTGTGAAACAGCAGCTCTATCTCTAGGTGGTAATGGATAAAGCCACGTGCTTTTTAGGAACCATTCTTGGTTTTGTTCTGTCCCACTTGCTTTTTCCGGCTTGTGATACGAAAACGAGAAAGACGAAGGATGCGGAGTCGACCACCACCGCTCCTCGGCCGACTTGGCACGACGGCGGCTACTCTTTGGCCCATAGCTCAGAATAGGGTGAGTTTGGATAATTTGGTTAACTGAAATTTAAATTGTAAAAAATAAATTGGATTTCTGTTGTTTCGGTTGAAAATCTAAATTAAAATTAAAACTGAATTAATTGTTATCCAAATTATCCAAAATTTAAATATTTTTTAAGTGAAAATCTGAAATCGAAACTGAATTTAAATTTTAGCAAGTGGAGATTTTAACTAATCAAAATTTAGGGTTTATGTTCGACTATTTGTCACTAAAGATAGAATTAGAAATGAGAATATTCTTTCACAGAACTACTTATCACATATATATGAGGGTGCAGATAGTGTGATGGATATATTTTTTCATGTTAATTTTCTTTTTTCAATCAGATTATAACATTTAACCGAATGATCAGTGTGATATCAACATGCTTTTTTATATTACAACTTTTTTGTCTTTTTCTTTTAACAATACTTCAATAATATAATTAAATAACATTTTATTTATCTTAATAATATTTATCATTTATGCATAAATACAAAGAAAATTTTGAACATACATCAATCCAAATATATATGCCTTGATCCAGCTGAATAAAAATTTAATAGTTAAATTGATATAAAACACTAAGTTAAATAATTATAAATCTTTGTAGCTTAAAAACGTTTGTGTAATTATTTTTAAGAATAACGAACTAAAAAGTCTTAACTTACATTAGAGTTGTATGTTACAATTAATTATTGACTTTATGTAAGAATAGTTTTTAGAAAAATTTCGTAAGGAGAAAAAATAAAATGGAGAGTAAAAGTGCTGAAATTATATATACTTTAGATAAAAAATAATTATTGAAAAGATATTAAAGTTAGATTTATTGAGTAGACACCATGATTCCTATACATAATGATTCGATAACAACGGCCATAGAAAAAGATAAATCACAGTTAGTATCATCTTTTCTGTTATAGTGATGGAAACGATTATAAAATGTTGTATAAATATTTTTAATCATCAGTGAAAAAACTTTTATAAATTATCATGGATACGTAAAATTGACTCTAACTCAGTTTATCGTTTCCAAACATTTATAGTTTTTAAGTTTATCAATCAGTCAACCTTTGTAAACTGACAAATGGTAAGAAAATATTCCTATACACAAGGATTCAATATGAGCAACTCAAGGAAAAAATATATAACAGTTAGTATCTTTCCATCATACGGATGGAAACAATTATCAAAGGTCATGTACATGTTTCTAATTATCAGTGGAAACATTTATAAATTATTGTGGATACGTAAACATCAAGGTTAAATGAATACATAAACTTGGCTCCAACACCTCAGTTTATCGTTTCCAAACGTATATAGCGTTCACGTTTATTGTTATACACAATGATTCGATAAGAATGACCAAAGAAAAAAACATATAGCAGTTGGTGTCATCTTTATATAATAGTGATGAAAATGATTATAGAAAGTTGTGTAAATGTTTTTAATCATCAATGGACACGTTTATAAATACTGCGGATACGTAGAAACCAAGATTAAATGAATATGTAAAATTGACTCCAACAACTCACATTACCGTTTCCAACTTTTATAGCCTGCAGGTTTATCACAATGATTCAATATGTGCGACTCAAGGAAAAAATATATAACAGTTAGTATCTTTCCATCATACGGATGGAAACGATTATCGAAGGTGTAACACCCCCGAATAAACATCCGGTAGTACAACAAGCTCCTAGCCTTAATACAAGACAACTATGCAGCGGATTCTCAACATCATCCGGGTGTCACAGACGCCAACCACCCACGTGGTTGACATGACCACTCTACCAACACCAAGTTACGGTCTGCATGACTGGAAACAGCCCTCAATACAACTCATAAACAATACATAGTACAATTCCCAATTACCGAGTGTCTACAACAAAATTACCAAATCATAAACTAAGAATTACATCTCGGGTTTAGTATCAACCCATATATTACCCATACTACTACAAACTTAAAAGTCATGCCCTGATGGACTACCCCCATGGTAGCCATCCCGCCTACGCTCCGTTATCGTCCGGCACAATACCTGAAAAAAATTGGGTGTAAAGGACTCAGCAAACTACGCTGAGTATGAACGTGTGTAGCCCGTATGTTACCGGGCCACACGACTACTTGGTCGAATCGAATATTATAATTCAATTTACATGCTATAATAAAGCAGTAAAACACACCACATTACAACATAGTATCATACACACTTAAGGTAGTAACACATTAGCAACAACAACCAAGCACAACAAGCTGCTAGTAACACAACAACAATCATGTACATAATAAAACGTGTGCATAGGTATGTAATACCCATGATCCTCACTATGGGATCGTAAGCGTTGTGTGTTTTCATTTCTTTTCTTTTTGTTCCCTTAAAGTGTACTTTCTTTCTCTTTCCTTGCACCAGGTCTGGGGATGTAATTTAGATCCCGTGACCATCTCATGTAGGTGCTAATCTTTCCTCGTTTCTTTAAGGGTTATTTGTGAATTCTCTTATCACCACCATTTGGGGAACGTCTTCTTCATAGCTAATCCTCCATTCCCGAATAGCTCTCTCTCTCTCTCTATTGTTTAAATGTTACGAGCCGCTGCCCTGGATACCAAGGGTATGTCTCCCTATTCCTCTTCAATGTTACAAGCCTCTGCTCCGGATACAAAGGGTCCGTCTCCCTATGCCTTCCAATGTTGTGGTCTCTACTCCGGATACAAAGAGTCCGTCTCCCTATTCCTTTTCAATGTTACAAGCCTCTGCTCCGGATACAAAGGGTCCGTCTCCCTATGCCTTCCAATGTTCTGGTCTCTACCCCGGATACAAAGGGTCCGTCTCCCTATTCCTTTTCAATGTTACTAGCCTCTGCTCCGGATACAAAGGGTCCGTCTCCCTATGCCTTCCAATGTTATGGTCTCTACCCCGGATACAAAGGGTCTGTCTCCCTATTCCTTTTCAATGTTACTAGCCTCTGCTCCGGATACAAAGGGTCCGTCTCCCTATGCCTTCTAATGTTCTGGTCTCTACCCCGGATATAAAGGGTCCGTCTCCCTATTCCTTTTCAATGTTACTAGCCTCTGCTCCGGATACAAAGGGTCCGTCTCCCTATGCCTTCTAATGTTCTGGTCCCTACCCCGGATATAAAGGGTCCGTCTCCCTATTCCTTTTAATCTTATTGGTCTCTACCCCGGATACAAAGGGTCCGTCTCCCTACTCCTTTCTAAAGGGTATTGGCTTATCATTACCTTTGATAGTTCGACACCATAGTGGGTGTCTTTAAAGGTCCTCTATAGTTAAGAGGAGTTTCCCTTTATGTAGTTCCTTTAGTTTGTTTACGAAGTTCGTTGTGTTTCATCTCAAGGATTCATCAACGAGAAGGGACTACACTACTGTGTGCGCGCAAGCAATATGCACAATAATAGCAAGCAGGTAAGCAAGGAAAATAATCAATCCATTCACATGCCTTACACAAGCTCACAACAGACAAATAAGTACGGTAAAACAACATCCGTTTTCATGCATTAGTCTTGTGGTCATAAACAAACAAGGCACACAGCACACAAGCCGTGTAACACGACAACATACGAACCACACATGTCCATACCTGGATCAGAAATAAATATCGTCTCACGTACGGGTTCCCGGTTGGCGTTCGTTACGACCCTAACGTTGATTAAAAATAACGTGTCAGTTCATGATTTCATGTGACGACACTTTTCTAGTTTATCTCATTTATGCCGGGTGTTATTCCCTAGGTGAATTTTTGATTGTTCAACTTATATTAGCCCTTAGAAATCTTCCAAGTAAAAACCTTAGGCTTTATCTCACTCCTAGGACATTTACATCGTCAATTCACACGTTAATTGAGTCCACCCTCTAGCTAACGTATTAAGGTATTCTGAGCACTAACATGTAACAAGCTTATGTACTGTGGGCTTTTATTCCTTAGACTGTATTTCTTCTTTATATCAATGGATTGGCAATGTATTTAATTCATTATTTCCGAAATAGATTCTATAAAATACTCCTAATGCCCATCTATACAGAAACCCCTAAAGTTTAGAAAGCCTAACACCCTTCCGGTGTTTAACCTTCACTAACCCCACATTTAGGGTATCAACTGAGGTTTAATCTTCCCAAAGTGTTTCGCCAACTTGGTTAGATGCATTAGTACTGTTTTGGGTTCATTATTAAACCAATTCCACACTCTTAACACCTCTGGAAACCAGTTATACAGAAGTTACAATTCACCGAAATCTGAAACCACAATCTATATCTATCTTCTTGATTCATGTTTCTAGTTAGTTCAACTGATGTTTAATTCTTTCCCACAGCATCTACCCAACTGGTTATGGTGTAAACATTGTTTTAAACTCAAAACTAATTCAATGAAACACCCATCTACCTTCTGCACTTAACTATACAGAAACTACAACTGTTGAAAATATGCAATCCAAAAGAGAATCGGTGCATCTCCTCATCTTCTTATGTCAGTGCATCAATCTGTTTTTAATTCCACCCAACACCTCCACCCAACTAGATAAGTGTATTAGGTAGATTTTAAGTTTATAAACAAGTCAACACAGTACCCTTATATCACTGGTATATCAGTTGTACAGGAGCAACAGATTATCCAAATCCGGAACAGCACTCTGGTGCAACTTCCATTTAACTTCTCTTAAAAAGATTTATGACTCTCCCAGGGTGTATACCAACTTAGGTAAGTGTATTAGCCAAGATTTAAGTCCTTTATTAAACCTCTACAACCTGTTAACCACTCTGTAATTCGACTATACAGGAAACAGACAGCAACGAAAACAGAAATACCAACTAGGTACTCTTCTTTTCTATCTTTCTTTTGTTCATCAATCTTGTTTTCAACTTTCCCTCCACCTGATTGCCCACCAGCTAGATGTTCTATCAAGCTTATGAATTCAAAACAGACTCAAAATCATCTAGGCCACCTCTCTGAAAACTCTTTACACAAAGATCAGAATCTGTACGAAAAAAAACTGAGAACATGAATCTGATGCAAAGTTTATTTTCTATGTTTTCTTCTTGCTCTCTG
>CM041776.1:405119072-405159908 GCA_023374045.1 Limonium bicolor | reverse complement strand
TCTATTATGTTGTGCATCTAATCAACCTTCATGCTATCGACAATTAGTCGTCGTAGCCACAAAGCTCTGGGGGCCATGAGAGGATCATACCAGCATTCTTGCTGACCCCCTTTGGGGGCTGTTTTTACTACACAGGTGAACTCAGGAGGCTGCCGTCACAAAGTAAGATGGGGTACACGTGTTACGGGTTAAGTGTGGCCTACGAGTTGTGCATGTACACTCGTATGGCATTTTGAGTTAGTAAGTTGTATTGGATGTGAGGGGATTGTAAGAATGATATGTATTTGGTTAATCTTGTAAGTACTAATGCTCGGTATATTCTGTTAGTCAGACCGTAGCCAAGGTCCTGGTATGTATTTGAATCCGCTGCAGTATTTGTATATATGGTGATAAGTTTTGGTAACCACGATTGGATCGAGACGGGGTGTTACATAGATAGTACATAACCTGAACAAAGTAAGAGCAAGGATCAAACAGGTGTTTTATTCTTCCTAAGCAATGAGACATTGCTTCACTCTAAGTGTGGGTGTGGGGTAAGCTCTTCCCTTCACCGCTTGTTTTTTTTGTGCGTCTCTGAGCTCTTTTCTCTTGCATTTGTTAAAGTTTAGTTGTGGTTGCTCAACTTGGAAGAAAGTTATAGAGGAAATTTAGTTGGTTAGCTGATCTTCTGGTGCAAAATTTTTAGATTCTTCTTGTTTTTAGTTGCTAAATTGAAGTCTTGATCTGAAAATGCTGAAACAAATGAGAATATTCTCCATGTGAACCTGCTTTTAGCTTTGAGCCTTGGAATGAAACTGGTTTGATATGGTTGAAAAAAGAACACGGCAAGGTACTCCAATGATCCTAAGCATGCTAATTTTAATTCTGATCTATATCAGGCCTCGTCTACTTGGTTATTAAGTCCTTTGGGTGCTTTATCACCTAGCTACCTAAGGTCCTTGTGATCTGGATAGTTGACCCAAGCCGTTAGATATGGGTGGAGAGAAAAGTTTGTGGTGAAAGAAATTGAAAGCGCTTTAGTTGAAATAATTATGCAAATGTTGTGCTAATATATTATTTTTCTCTTATATCAAGAGTATGTGGCATTGAAAGGTATGATGGAATATGATCTTACTTCATGCCTTTTGTCGTTTCTATGGTTTGTGAAGGAAAAGGTGGATTGGCACAAGGTTAAGGCAAAACTCTTATGGTTTTGTTTCTCATTTGTTAACTCCGAATGACTTCATGTTTATGGAAGAATGAATTGTTTTGAATAATTTAAATTGCCCCCTTGATTGGTAAAGCTAGCAATACCTCTCTTTTGTGCTCTTCCTTTTTTGTTGAGTTCCATTAGCTTGGCTTTACTTGTGCTTGAGAGTTTTGCTTGGGGATAAGCAAAAGGCTAAGTGTGGGGTGATTTGATAAGTGTGAAGTTGATATGGTTTATAGGTTCTGAATTCTTATTTTTGTAACATTTTTATGCGTCTTTCTCACACTTATCCTATGTTTTTCATGATTCATACTTTGGGCAAGAACTGATTTCAATTTATATGCTAAAATCAGGAATGATGGTGAAAATGCATAGTTCTTCTCAAGAGCTTTCCAACGACGTAAACGGGAACAAATCGGAGCTCAAACGAAGAATCTGGACCCTGTCAAAGTTTGCGAAGAAAAGGAACACAATATACACATGTCCGGATCTACGTCCGACCCTATGGTTCGGACACCTCAAAATTGAATTTTTTGCACACGTCCGGATCTCTGTCCGGCTAAGTGACCCGGACGCGTTGTTCCCGTCCAGCTAACTGACCCGAACGGAGACCCGGAACACACCCAGAATGCTGTTTTTTCGAATCTATCACGTGTCTGGATGATGTGTCCGACCCTGTGACCCAGATGTGCTCAGAAGGACAGAAATATTTACGACCACGAGTGCAGCGCCGTGAGATTTCTATTATATATTCGTCCAGCCAGGCTATCCGGCTAACTGACCCGGACGTAGAGCCGGATGTCTCACAACTCCAATTCTTGCCTGACGCACTATCTCTTGTCCGGCTGAGCTCACCCGGACGCCCCAGCCGACGCATGTATTTTATGTCCAAAATCTTTACTTAAGCAGGCGACGTGGAGCAGAAAAAAGGAACTCATTGTTTCACGAACATACGCCGCGCCTCTTTCATTCTCTTTGCCCTGCCGCAACCATTTCTACACCGGGGAAGAAGATCTCTGCTCCAGATTTGCTCACCTGCTCAACCTTTCATCGGGAAACTTTCAGAACTAACATCAAGATTATTTATACTCTCTCTTCTGTATTTGTTCTTTGATTATGCTTGGCTAGGTGGGTTAGACTCTGATGATGGTTATCTGACTGAAATGATTTTGTAATTCCTACTACTAGTTGGTTTGAGATTTTTTCTGTCGATTGTTGCAGGTTATGTTATCTATGAGCTTTCAATAAAAGTAGCTAATTTGTTGATTGCTTTACGAATTCCGTTTTGAGCGAGATTTGTGATAAAATGGAATGGTCGATTAACTTGTAAACTTGTGGAAAATTATTCTGGATAGGTTAGATTTTCCCTCAAGTGCAAAAAAATTCCTTGTGCTCATTCCGTTCTATTCGTGTTGTGCTAAATCTGGATTAGATTTAGTGCGTTCTGCTATGCGAGTTCTTGAGGCTAGGATTTAGTCTCTGGAGAAGTTTTAGGAATTTTTCCAATTAACTTCTCAAATTAACCAGCAGGAATTGCATAATTTGACAGTCGAAAAAGATAGCCTGACCCGGAGTTCCATTTCACACATAGTTTTCATCTAATTTATTTGCTCATTTATTTACTAGTTTTCTCATTATTTTAATTCATGAAACCAACAACCGACAACCTTCCATTTCACTACTTCCTAGGATTAGATTTAATCACAAAGTCCCTGTGGATTCGACCTTGGTAACTTGCTTAATTTATTATATTGCGACCGGGTATTTTACAACCTGTAGGGATTTAATTTATTAATTTCTAAGATTAATTTCTTAGCTTTTAGTAGTTTAAATTTTCCCGTTTGCAAACACAATAGGATTACCTAGTCGATAGGTCAGATGATAAAGGATATAGGTGGATATCTAGGCTGGCACTCCGCCTAAATAGACTCTGATTTTGATAGATTAATCTTGACACAAGAAGGCTTCAGAGAACATGTTAACTTTGTCCAACATTCCTAATTTGATCTAACATTGGTATTTAGAAATTCTCACAGATTACCTTTCCCCACATATGAAGTTGTTTTGTTTTCTTACATTATGTTATGTTAATTTAAAGAAACTGAGACAGGAAAGGAAAGGAAAAATTACTCTTAACTCATTATCATTAATCAAACTTGAAGACCACAATACAAGTGTACATGACTACCTGATGATTATAAGCTAAGATTATTCACTAACCAGACAACTAAAATAACTAACAAGTACGTGATTTAGTAACTAAACTATGGGCTTCCCACTAAAGGTACGATACTAAAGTTTGGGATGCAACCCAATTCGAAAATACAATGATCACAGTAGGTAATTGTAACACATTAATTATTCAATAGACCTAGCGTTCTTGCATAAAGAAACTGAGATTGATGAAAGAGCCCCTTCGTTTGGTCGTGTGATCAGCCACGATATACTTGTATCGTCTGAAGACATCCTCAATTATTGCTTCTCCAAAGTGTGCTGTAAGTATAGAGCCCTATCACTGCTCGGATGCATGCTACAAAATCAACGTACCTTTCTTCACCAACGGTATGAGTATGATCCAACCCCATGTTGCTGTTGTTGTTACTGTTGTGATGGAACCCGTTGGTATGTTCCATATTTCCGTTTTCCTTGTCTTGATAGTTGTTATGTATATAAGCAGTAGAATCCCAGTCAACTTTAGTTACCTCAAATCGATGGATGGTAAATGATCCTTCTTCTTTAACAGTATCTTCAATCTCCTTAGGTGATGGATAGTAGATTGGAATATTAAAGTGTTTCATTTGTTCTTGTTGTATTAAACCCTCTGATACCATTTGGTTAAGTGCTATTGCTAGAAGATCCCATACATAGCAGCATTCAATGGTAGATGGATCTTCACTACGTCTTCCTGCTAGAGTTAGTACCATCCATCCTTCATCTTTCATTTCCTCTGATCGACAAGTTAAAAAAGCCATTAAATCATTTTTGAATTGAGCAATATAGGCTTTAGAGACACTTGTTGGGCTTGTTGATGAGATGTAGATGTTTTGATTGATGTTGTTTTCTATCCCTTTTGGAATCTGAGATAGCCAATGGACAGCATATGAGGAGTGCACAAAATGAAGACTTTGGGTTGGGAAGATTCGACCATGAAAGAAACTTGGTGCACCATATATGAAGTAGTCACTATTTTTCTTCACTTGTTTTTTTATAGTGTTTAGAAAGGGTGAAATTGATTTGAATATAGTGTTGAAATCGGTCCCATAAAGATCATTCAAGTAGATGGTGAAGTTTGGTGGAAAATGATTTTCTCCCAATGTTTCATCAATAGCTTTGATGAGGCCACAAATTACATACCATATTGAATCAGTCGCTGATGAACAACCAAAGTCTGCAATGGTTATATGTTTGTTTTTTACCCATGGTTTGATATAGTTTAGAGATAGCTTCCTCTTTCACGGGGTTTGCGATACGTAAAGTTGTCTTCTGCATGATGAATAAAAATACGAAAGAGCACTTTGCATTGCCATGAAATAGCATTGCATTGTATGGATGTATGTGTACATTTCGTTTGACTCGATGTGAACAACCAGAGTGTTGGTTGTAGAGTATTGGCGGTAATTGTTGAATCGCATTATGCTTGAAGTTGAGAGGTATTGCTTGAATTGTATTCAGAGTTGCGCTTGCATTGTGTTGTGCTTGCGGGTTATGTGAATACCATGTTTGACAGAATTGAAGTTCTGTATGGTGTGGTGATGTGTGATTGTTGACAATTGAATTATCAATTGAACAAGATGAAATCCACCAACCTTGAACTTTGAACAACTTTGAGGGAAAAGTTCCTTAAGGGGGTAGATTGAAATACCCCAAACTTAATTATGGTGATTAAAATTATTCTAATATGGCATTTAAGGGCCTAATAGTGCCTAAACCATATTGGTGAAGAAAATAAAACCAAAAGAAAGAGAAAACACTTAAAAAGCGAAAAATGTAAAAATGAGTGTTACATAACCATAGGAGTTATGTGACCTTGACTAGGATCCTAGGTGGATTCCTAAGGCTTAATTATGCCTAAATATTATGTAGAAACAATTTCCGAAGAAAACGGATCCATAAAATGGATTAAAAACACAAACGAACCTTAAAGCGCGTTTTTTGAGGAAACCAGGAAAACGTGACTTTAAGCGGGTTAAATAGACCCGTAATAATTTTAGTCAATCAAATAGTCATTAATAAACCTTAATGAAGGTCTAGAACCAATAAAATCAATTAAACGAGAAAATTCCGGAAAACGGGTTCCGGGAGTGAATAGTGTAAAAATGAAAATTTGTGGGGTTTAAGTGTAAATAAGCAAAACTAACATGTCCCTTGTGTAAATAAAATCAGAACACACATGGTGTGTGTATATGTGTCCGGCTCCACTCTCCCCCACCTTCTTCTTATTTCCTTCCTTATGTGCTAAAAGACAAATAAATAAAGTACAAAAGTAAAGTGAGTCTCTCTCTCCTCCTACTCTCATCCCTCTATTATGATTTTTCTTCCCCTCTCAGAACTCTCTTCTTCTTCCTTAAGCTTCTATGGCGATTTTCTAGAGAAACACAGCACCTCCTTTCTCTCCTAAGCTTGAACACTCAAACAAACTCCAAACTCCACAAAAATACTACTGTTGGATCCCTCTCTTCTCAAGGAACATTTTCCACCCCTTAAAAACCTAAAAGCTCCAACTTCATTACCATGGCTGTAACCCATTTTGGAGCTTGAAGAAGTGCATTTTGGTCTCCTCCATCTCCTTGTTGTTTTAAGGTAAGAATATGTCTTAAAGGCCACCTTTTCTAACTCTTTCCTTGCAAAGTAAAAATCCAACGTGAGCTTTTATTTTTCCCCCTCTTTCCAGCCGTTTTGATATTCATTTTGGATCTGGAAACCTTGTCATCTTTCTGTTCCAAAAACCTCACCTAAAAGCACAAGGTAAGAACTCCTTTTTAGCCTTTAACATGCATCAGATTTTAGGTTAAAAGGGAGTAGTTTTCTAAGTTGGTATTGCTGTGTGGGTGGCTGTAGCATTGCCGATTGTGAACCCAGAACAAGAACAAAGAAAAGAAGAGAAGGAAAGGAGAAAGGAAGAGAGAAAGAAAACTAGCAACACAAGGTAAATGTACTAACCTTGAGCTAGTTTCGTATGTTTTGTTGTAATAGATTTCAATGTTGAAAATGAGGAATTTATAGTGCTCTGATAATGGGTTATGTTGTGGTGTGATGATTAAGAGAGTAAGGCTGTTTTAGAGTTGTTTGAATGATGTTTAAGAACTTGGAAACCAAGGGAAATAGTGGGTACTTGTGTAGGAAAATATATGTGAGTTTATTGAACATATGTGCTGTTAGAATCCCTTGAGGATTTGGTTAGCAATTGATGATAGGAACTGAAAAATTATGCTTGGATAATGTATAGGAATGTAGGGAAACTATGGCAAATTTTCTGTAGCAAGTTAAGTGACTTAAGTGTCTTAAGGAGAAAAAAAACCTAGGTTGAACTAGGTGTGCTTTTGGAGTTTGATGGAGTAGTTAATCACCTTGGAAATAGATTTGGAAGGAAGGTTGTATTGAGTAAGACTTGGGATGAATGTAATGGAAATAATGCAATGAAAGAACCATTGGGTTAGTGAAGAGAGAGAGCAAAATCTGTAATAAAGGGTTTAGGAGCATTAACAGTGGGAAAATGGTGTAAGAAAACCAAGGAATGGGTGATGAGTTTAAAGGATGAATTAAGTAGGTTTAGAGTGCCCAATTGGTGTAAAAACATGTTAGATTACATGTGGAAACATTAGGAAAGGATTGAGTATGAAATAGGGGTTGAAAGGAGGCTGAAAAACTACAAATTTATGTGTAACAAGGATGGTTCGGGTTTACAAACCGGTACACAAACCTGGACCACCCCAAAAACATGCCAGAAACGCAATCCAGGGAGTGGTCCGGATTTATATCCCCGGACATATACCCGAAACATTGTAAAAATTGTCCAGAATGTGATTTCACGGCTTGGTCCGGGTTTGTAACCCCGGACACAAACCCGGACCACCCCAAAATTTGACCAGAATGTGTTTTAATGCATTCTAGTGATGGGGATTTGAATGGTAATGATATTATAAGATTGTTAAGACTTAATTAATGACATATAAAGGTCATTAGGAGTGTAAACAGCTTGAGAAGTAATGAGAAGTAAGTAACCTAGGTGAATGAATTTGATATGTAAGGAATTAGTAAGTATAAACTGAGAAACGTTAGAAACGTAATAAGTGAGGTTAATTATAGATAATTAACCGCCCGACTCTATGTATGTGATAGGATTCGAATAGTCGAACACCAAAGGAGAGTCGGTGAGTCTAAGGACAACGGTGAACGGTGTGATTTCCTCATGCCCTGTATCCTAACGAGGTTACCTCGGCTTGTTTGTTTGTGTTTATGTGCAACCACCTAAATAAGATAAAAGCATGTAATCGGTTTATCGCACTTTCCATATATATTGTAATTGTTATGCCTTGTTTGGTTGGTGATTGAGCTTGAAGCTATGTTAGCTTGTTGAAGTGTTTGGTTGATTGATTGTGGAAGCTTGATTGTTGGTTGTGGGCTTCTCACTAACTCCTTAACCATCTAACACTCTAACATTGAGAAATTTGGAATTGAGAAAATGGGAGAATTTGAGAAGTCCGATATAGTTTCGGCCACGCGTGAGGATGAGGTAACAAAGAGGTTGTTAACCGATTCCTGGCTATAATCTTTTCCACGGTTCAAACCCCTTAAATGGGTAGCAACCTGGTTAAGTGGGCCACCTTAAGCCCGGTGGTAGGATAGTCTTGTCCCTGCCCGGAGGTCATACCGACTTAACTTGAGAATTTGGTAAAATGAGGATAATTGATTGAGGAATACTTGGACTTGTTTGAGTTGACGATCTTGAGTATTGAGATGATAACATCCTATTAACCCAGATGGTAATTGGGCTAACCCTTGGTGAAGTTTGATGGAGATTGAATATTGGTTGTTGATTGTGAGATTGTGCCTTGATTGATATGCCTTGTTTGTATGTTGTCATGCATGCTTATGCTTTCAATTATATTAGCATGTTGTATTATAAACGAACCGCATGTTGGCGACCAATTAGTTGGCGTACCCCAGCTAGCACGCGGGGTATGCGGAAGTCATATGCAGCTTTTGCTGAGCCCCTTGGCACACCGTTTTTATTTCAGGTACCCGACAAAGCTAAGAGGTCGAGAGTGAGACCAGGCTGTATGCTTAGTTAGCTAGGGATTACCTTAGACAGTGTATTGTTGTACACGGGCTTGCAGCCCATTTGAATTACCGGTGTACCAAGTGGTGCACCCTTATGTATTTGAGAACATATAGAATTGTGAGAATATGGGTAGGAGGTTAGACTCTTGATAAGTTTGTATAAACTCGTGAGGAGTATTGTATTTGGATTTGTACCTTAGAAACTCGGTATATTGGATTGTAAACCAGATTACTGTTTGAATGGAGAATTATGTATACTCGGTTTGGGTTTGGAGTTGTATTGTAATTGTTATACTCGGTTATTCCTGTCCATTAGACTGATGCTGTATTGGTAGTAGGCCTTGTTAGTCCCGTGGGTGACTAACGGCATTGTACCACCCGTTGTTAAGTATGAATTAACCGCTGCGTTTGTATGGAAGTTCGGGATGATTAGACGGTAATGACGGATTAGCAGTTGGGGTGTTACACCGGGGAAGAAGATCTCTACTCCAGATTCGCTCATCGGCTCAGCCTTTCATCTGGCAAATTTAGGAACTAACATCAAGATGATTTCTACTCTCTTCTTGTATTTCTAGTACAGAAATGTTCTATCGCAGCGCCCCTACCGCAGCGGTTGTAAAAAAACCGCTGAGATAGGCCGTTTTTAAAAATCCCGCAATCCTATCTCAGCGGTTGTTACTTACAACCGCTGCGGTAGGGTCATTTAAAAAAAAACATCTATCGCAGCGGTTCCTCCTAAGAACCGCTGAGATAGGTCTTTTTTACTGACCTATCTCAGCGGTTCTTAGTAGGAACCGCTGCGATAGGGTCCTTTTTTTTTACCCCAAATCGGGCAGTCCGTCATTCTCCTCTTCATTCTCTCTTCTGTAAACTCGAGAGAACGAAGCAGAACGGTCGACGGCGATTTCAGCTGACGCCTGCGATCCACCACCGCCACCGCCTTCTTCCTCGTCGCGCCACCGCCGTTCTTCACCGCCGTCTCCAGTCGCCCGTCGTTCCGCCAGGTGGTCGCGCAGGCGTCGATCCACCACCGCCAGCTGCGGAACCCTAGGTAATTCGATTTCCGAATTCGATCTTCGAAATATGTTAATTATTGGCTTGTTGATTGAATAACTAGTTGTAATATAGTTATTGAATGTTACTTTAGTTGTGTGCATAATTTGAATATAGATAGATTATTGAACAAGTTTAAATAGTTGTGCATATAAGGTGTTCGATAAAATGCCGAGTTGATATTTTTGCTGTTTGTGCCCTCTGCATACAACCCAAAGTTGTAAAAAACGGTACGGGAGTTTAGTACGGGTCATCTGAAGTATTCGATACGGAAGTACGAGTACGGATAAAACGGGTTAATGATACGGATGATAAATTTAGTTATATAAATATAGAACTAGAATTATAAACATGACTATGAAACTATGAAAGATATTAAAAACTAAAAATAGCAAATCAATATACAAATAAGGCATATAAACCAAGGTTGTAAAAAACGGTACGGGGTTTTAATACGGGTTATCAATAGTACGAAGTACGGGAGTAACGGTACGGATAATACGGTTCAATGATACAAATAACTCATCTAACATATAAATATTAATTCATCAAATTATGTCCCATAAAAATATAAAAAAACTTTATAACAAAATATTTTTGTATCCTAGGTAATAATCTATAACAAAGGCTCTAATAAATTGAGTGAACATATAAACTACTTTTTATTTACAGAAAATTGCACTACTAGTTGAATTAAGATTAATAAGTTTTTCTCTTAAAATATCTCAACACTAAACATCTAAACAAGTAAACATGTTATATATGACGTTCGCCCTATAATTCCTATACAAATAATTCAAAGTCTTTCAACTATGTAAAATAAAATCATACAAGATACATCCATGATCCATCATACTTATTTCAAAAATATATTAAAAACTAACGAGAGTCACATGCAGAATTGCAAATCCCTTTCTTCTCGCCATATTCTATTATTACTTTTTATACTGTATTACTTTTTTCGCAAAGAGCCTTGAAAAAAATTACAACCTTTATAAGTCAAAGAAGAGCGTGGGACGTAAGAAAAATGTAACCAAAAAATGTTAACTCAAATAAAACAGAGGAGATATACTGCATAACAAGCAGCACACTAACTGTACAAATAAATAAATAGAGCTCAAACAGATGTTAATTAAACGCCTTTAAACTGCGAGCAGCTTGTACGGTATTAAAACAATTCATATATAAAAAATTTATAATTTAAATTCATATTGATTGAAATTGTACGAAAAGAAAATGAATAACTACAAATCATTTTGTTCTTAATTCTCAAACTATTAAAAAAATTAACTTCAAGTTTCACATTAATAAAGTGGTAAGATCTATAACTTTATAACATCTATGTTCTCCCATTACATTGCAGTATATACGTGCTTAATATGATAATGCTTATAGTAATGGATTTCTTGCCCCCCCTAATATTATTACCTTGCTTCACCGCTGTCTGCAGTAATTGGGGTGGTCTCTATGTCTCTTTCTTCCTCATTGCTTCTGTTGTGCAGCATGAGCTGAAAGGTAACATCTTCATCTATATTTTTTCTCTTTTTTATTTTCTTAATATGATAATGCTTATAATAATGGATTTTTTGCCCCCCTAATATTATTTCCTTGCTTCCCCGCTGTCTGCAGTAATTGGGGTGGTCTCTACTTCTTCTTCCTTATTTATTCTGCTGTGGACTAAGAGTGAAAAGGTAACATCTTCATCTATCTTTTCTCTTTGTTTGTTTAATTAATTATTGTGAAAAAGTGGTTGTGGTTAATATTGAGTGATTGTGAATAAGGATGGTTGCTGCCAATTGTTGAATTTATTTGTCGTGGTTGAGTGATTGGGAATAAGGATGGTTGCTGCCAATTGTTGAATTTATTTGTCGTGGTAAATAAGATGTTGGTGAATGCTTAATGATAAGCATGGGATTAACACGATTACGCAAAGGTCATGCCGAATTTTTTCTAGAATCGTATTAGTCTTATTAATTAATTTTAGTTATTTGTGTATAACAATCTTTACTTTTCTTTGTCAGGTCTTCTGAATCTGCTATTGGATTTGTACCAGTACTTTCCCAGCCCATCAAAGCAGTCTCCTAGCTTCCCCCTCTGTAAACCTTAAACAAGTAAGTAATTAAACTTTATTTTTTGTTTTAATAATGCAATGATTTGTTGAAGTTAAATTAAATGTGTTAGAATTGTTAGAATAAGGCTAGATTAGTTACGTTGGAACGTTAGAGTACTTAGGCTACGTTAGTTGGTTGGAACCATAGAGTAGTGCTGAGTTTGGTTGCAACCGTACATCCAGTAGAAACATGCTCCATACACAAATGCAGACGAAACTGAAAGACAAATCAATCAAACTTGTTTTGTTTTCACATATAGAATGGAGCGTGACTGGATGTACGGTGATCGAGGGGATCACTACTTTGATGAGAAGCTGAAAGAGTTTCTCAAAGCGGCAGTGCAACACAAGGACAGAACAAAGGCGGACAATATTTCATGTCCTTGTGTTGACTGTGGGGTCGTAAGGAAATATGAAGACATTGAGGAAATTAGATTTCATCTTAAGTCCCGTGGATTCATGCCACATTAAAAGATGGAATTTTCATGGAGAAACTGTTGCAGCTAGTGCTTCAACATCATCAAGTGCTCATGATCCACGTTACGCAAGTACCGCCACACCTTCAATACCATCAATGAGTCGGTACCGTTAAGTGATTCAGGATTCGATGACAGTGAGACCACTCACCATGATGAGCAAATGGATGAAATGTTAGAAAATGTTGCGATACTTTTGTCGATAAGCCGGAAGAGTATCAAAGATTGTTGGACGCATCAAAGACACCTTTGTACCCTTCGTGCGTTAAATACACAAAATTGACTGCTGTACTTAATTTGTTCAACTTAAAGGGGAAATATGGAGTTGGTGACAAGTGTTTCACTTCATTTCTAGAGCTGATACATGATATGCTTCCTGATGAGAATGGTCTTCCTACATCCACCTACGAGGCAAAGAAATGGATGTGTCCAATGGGAGTTGAATATAAAAAGATTCATGCTTGCCCAAATAACTGTGTGCTTTATAGGGGTGAATACGAACATCTAGACAAGTGTCCTAAATGTTTGTTGTCCCGGTACAAGGACAAGGATGAGGATTCCTCCTTTCAGAAAAAAAATCGTCCAGTGAAATTATTGTGGTACTTGCCGATAATTCCTAGATTCAAACGGTTGTTTGCCAACCCGAAAGATGCGAAGAACTTACGATGGCACGCGGATGGTAGAAAAATTGATGAAAAATTAAGACATCCTGCAGACGGACCTCAGTGGAGAAATATCAACAGAAAATTCAAACATCATTTTGGGGATGAGGATAGGAATCTGAGACTTGGATTGTGTACCGATGGGATGAACCCGTATGGCACGTTGAGCAGTCAGCACAGCACTTGGCCGGTGCTACTAGTGATCTACAATTTACCGTCATGGTTGTGCATGAAACGAAAATACATTATGTTATCACTCCTAATTTCTGGTCCAAAGCAACCTGGTCATAACATTGACGTATATCTTGCACCACTGATCGACGATCTGAACTTGTTGTGGAATGAAGGGACAGTGGTATATGATGCTCATGCGAAAGAAAATTTCACACTGAAGGCGATGTTGTTCTGTACTGTTAACGACTTTCCTGCCTATGGGAACTTGTCAGGATACTCGGTGAAAGGATTCAAAGCGTGTCCGGTATGTGAGGATGACACATGTTCAGATCGTCTGAAGCACTGCGGCAAAAATGTTACATGTGTCATCGACGGTTTCTTCCAGTAGACCATCCTTACCGTTCGAGAAAGCGAAAGCTGTTCAACAATGAGCCGAGACTCGTGTGGCTCGTCTGCCTTTGAATCAGAGGAAGTGTATGCAAAGGTAAAAGACATTCAAAATGTCTTTGGAAACACATCCAAGCCGCCGAAGAACATTTGGAAAAAACGTTCCATTTTTTGGGATCTACCGTATTGGCGGCATGCCTGTTCGACATTGTTTGGATATCATGCACATTGTGAAGAACGTCGGTGAGGCAGTGTGTGGTACTTTGCTCAACATACCCGGCAAGACGAAAGACGGATTGAAGGTGAGGAGAGATATGCAAGAGTTGCGCATACGAAAGAACTACACCCAATAGAGGATGAGAAGCGAACATATCTACCTCCTGTGTGTTATACCCTCTCTAAGAGTGAAAAATTAAGTTTTTGCAAGTGTTTGCACACATTGAAGGTACCATCTGGGTACTCTTCAAACTGGAAGAACCTAGTTTCTATGAAGGATTTGAAACTGTTAGGCATGAAATCTCATGATTATCATGTGTTAATGTTGCATCTTCTTCCAGTTGCAATACGAGGGATATTACCAGAAAATGTCAGAAATGCTCTAACTCGATTATGTTTCTTCTTCAACGCTGTCTGCTGCAAGGCAATTGACTCAGACACCCTCGATGATCTGCAACATGAAATTGTTGTGACAATATGCCAGCTTAAGATGTATTTCCCACCATCTTTCTTTGACATAATGGTGCATTTAGTAGTGCATATTGTCCGAGAGATCAAATTGTGTGGTCCGGTCTACTTACGTTACATGTATCCTTTCGAACGATATATGGGGATTCTGAAGGGTAGAATGAAAAACAGATATAGACCGGAAGGCAGTATCATCGAAGCAACAGTGACTGAGGAAGTCACAGAATTCGTGACAAGTTATTTGAACGATGCAGAGTCAATTGGTATTCCCAAACCACGTCACCATGGTAGATTTAAGGGTAAAGGAGTTATTGGCAAAAAGGTTGTTCGTATCTCTCGTGATCTTATTAATCAAGCACATTTGTTTGTACTACAACACCTTGAGGTTGTTGAACCCTACTTCGATATTCACATTGCTAAGTTGAGTCGACAAAACCCTACCAAAAACCGTATCTGGCTTAAACAGGAACAAAATCGAGTATTCGTCCAATGGTTTAAGGATATGTGTTTGAGCAAGCTTCATTGAACCCCGAAGATGTCAGTGAAGAAATCAGATGTCTAGCTGTTGGTCCTGGAACAGATATTGTATCGTTTGAAGGGTATGACATTAATGGATGCACATACTACACTGCACGCCAAGATGCTAAATCAATACATCAGAACAGTGGGGTAAAAATTGAAGCTTCGGTGACTGAATATGGTCTAGGTAACCAGGTTCAACCAATGAGCAGTAGTAGTTGGTATTATGGTGTGATAGAGGACATATGGGAACTAAACTATCACATTGATTCGTTTCTATTGTTCCGCTGCAATTGGGTGGACAACCGACATGGACTCCAAAATGATAAAGGACTTATTTTGGTTGATCTTTCACGTGTTACAACTAATAAGGAAGATCAGTTTGTGTTGGGTAAAGACTGTGACCAGGTGTTTTATGTTGAAGACCCAAAAGCTAGTAGATGGCATGTTGTTCTTCCAGGGAGAAGACCGGTTTTGTTTGAGGATGAAAACAACGACGATGATGATAATGAGATGATAGATGAAACTGTATCGTTGCATACAGGGTTGCATGATTCAACTGATGATTTACAAAATGATGATGTTCAGACCATCTACGCTCGATCAGACCATAATGAGGGGGTTTGGGTAGAAAACAGATCATGATATATGTTACTATGTCTAGGTAATACCATTGGTTGAAATTACATTATATAATTCGTATTATTGTTGTTACAATGTTATCAGAATTAATTATTTATGTTTATTTTTGCAATTATACATCGTTCCATGAATATTGATCTAATGTGTGTGTTTTTGTTCCTCAGTGGATGATGATCCTATTGATGATCCTATAGGACGACTGCTCCTGACTGGGGAAACTCAGCCACAGCAGAGTAGACCGGCAAAACGCACCACACGAGGTGGTAAAAAGAAATCAAAGAAAGCAGACGTAGAGACCACCCCACAGCAGACCGAGACAGCAGGGCCTTCACAGGAAGGACAAGAGTTACAAGTTGCTCCTCCGCCTCTCAAGAAAAAAAACGAGGGGCAACCCGTGGGCTGAAAGCAAATAGAGGCCCCCCGACAAAGCCTTTGGAGTTCAATGAATTTAATCAGCCCACGGGTACCTGGAAAAATGATTTCACTGCTCTAGCCAGGCATTTGGTGAGTACATATTTCAATATAAACCACAATTGGAAGCAAGTGCCTCAGGCGTTGAAGGAGCAGATATTTGAACGTCTCAAGGTATTTGTTACACTTAATAGTTTGTTTTAAGATTTATATAGTTACTTTTTTACACTAATCCATTTTTTTTGTGCATATAGGACCGATTCTGTATAGATCCTTCTCTGAAGGATGATGTGATGAAGGGGATTGCCACACAATTCAAAGACTTCAGATCTCTGCTCACGAGGCAGTACATTTACTGTGAGGAGCCCGCAGAGATAGAGGAGGCAGAAGGTGAAGATGTGGATGATCGGAGACCACCGTGGCAAAAATATGATGGTATTACTGAGGAGCAGTGGAATGAGTTTGTTGCGAAGCGTTTGACCCCTGAGTTCAAGGTGAGTTTCACACTATTAGTTGTTCTTTTGTATGATAAATGTTTAAAGTGTCCTTAGAGTTCATTTGGTTAATTCGTCTTTTTCATATATTATTTGCATAATTTGTCTTTTCATACATATATGTAGGCTATACGTGAGAAACAACAACAAAATGCAAAAAAAAATCGTTACCCCCATCACATGGGGAGTACAAGTATTGCTCAGCGTGTGCCGCAGTGGGAGAAAGAGGGGTTGCTGCCAGCTGGCTCGAATGTCAGCGAACGAAGGATGAAGGTTTGGGACTTAAGTCGACGGAAGAAACCTTCAAATCCGGCGGCACCTGCTGAGTATGATGACGCCACGAGAGAGGTCATCAACCAAATGGTAAGTGATTTTTAGTTTAAAAAATGTTTATTATATTTATAGAGTAACAATAGCAGTTAAATAAACCGAAGTATCCTTATTGACTTATTAAACTCCATAACAGGAAGAGTTAAGCTCCCAGATCACCCAGGGCAGTTGGCAGCCCGTTAGGCAGGATGATCCACTTTCCCGCGCTCTCGGGAAGAAGGATCATCCGGGTCGTGCAGTAGGCTTTGGTGGTCATGTCGGTATACGCCAAGCCTTCGGTAATCCTGGGTCCAGACACGGTGCAGGAGGGAGCATTTCATATGAGGAGCACTTACGCCAGAATGCGGAGCTCGAGCAGCGACTACGAAGTGAGTTTCGGGAGTCGATCGCTCAAGCTATTGATATGATCCGATCTGAGAGGATGAGTCAGGAGGTTTCTAGACCGCCAGATCAGGCACAAGCATCAGAGCCCGCAACAGTGCCTCCCAGTAGTGTTCACTCCGTCAACCCATTTCCATATTCATCTCTCAAGGTTAGAACAACATGTTAACTACGAATACAAAAAAAAAACAAATTATACACTTGTTTATGTGCATCTAAAATCTTTAATTTTGAAAATTTAGCAACCGATTGACTGCACATTGTTCCAAGAGATTGGCGTTGACGAAGTCGAAGTAGGGTGGGGAAAACTTTTCAAGTCTTGTGCTGGAGACACCGTGAGGAATGCAGCGCTCCGAGAGTACCATGGCCGGGTGCTTGTTGAAGGTTACGCGCCTGCTTACGCGGATTGTCAGATACCGGTGCCCACTGCAGACATATCCACCCTTCGTCAAGCTGAATCCATGACAGTACAGTGGCCCAGTAGATTGATTAAGCTTGGGGAGCAGCAGGTAACCCCATGAAAAAACTTATTCTTTAACATATCCTAGAGTAGAAACATATACTTATTAAATTAATATATTAGGAACACATTCAATCAAATTCTGGTAAGGCAAAAGGAAAGAGAGTTGTTGTTGCTCCAGCTAATCCTTCGATGGCATCCGCGACTAGAGTTGCGATGAGATCGAATTTGCTACAACCGGCGGTTCTGAACGCCTTACCCCCCAAGCTGAGAGTATTGCACTCCACACTGTTGATGACGCCGCCAGCAAGAGATTCGGTTACAATGGAACCAAGACCGGATCTCTTTCACTATACAGGCGCTCAGAGTTTTGAAATCTATCTTACTGATTTTGTGGAGTTGTTCACGAAGGATTGGTTGAGTGCGTCGATTCTCAAATCGGCTTGCATGTGAGTAATTACCATACGTTGTACACATTTTACTCTGTATATTTGAAAATTAAATTCATAATATTTTTCTTTATATTGTGCAGGTTTATTGATGACAAGGCGGTCCAAGTACATGAGAATAGTAGTTTCGGGTTCTTATGCCCTGACTACTGTTCCGAAGCTAATATGGGATCTGACCCCCAATCGTTGGTCCAGTACTTGTCGAATGTGATACATGCGTGTCTAGTTGCAGATAAATCTTACATAATGCTGCCTCTTCATCAAGTGTAAGAATTTTATCTAATGTTAAGTTAGTTTAAAAATTATGATATTTGTATTATGTAATTGATTGAATTAAGTTCTGCCTGTATTGTAATCTATGAACAGCCGACACTGGTCTTTGCTCGTTCTCTGTCTAAAAAGCCCAAGAGTCCTGCAGCTTGACTCAGCATCTCTGCGTCCCAAGAGGCCACTTATATATAACATGTTGATGAGGTGATGAATTTACTTAACTTGATTAATTATCAATTTTTAGTAATTTCTTAATCATCTGATTGATAACTTTTACTTTATCTGTGTGTATGAATTCTAGTGCCTTTGTATCTGTACTAACGAATGTCCGGGGAGAGAGATTTAAGAGCATTCCGTGGAATGTAGTCAAGGTATTTTTGTAGTCCTTATTCAAATTTTGTAATATGTTCATTAGTTTTGACATAGGAACAGTATTATAATTTATGTGTTAAATCGATTTTGAATATGTACGTATATGAATGTGCAGTGTCCACAGCAGCCGGGAGGTTCGGAATGTGGCTACTATGTCATTCGGTTTATGAGTGACTTGATAGCGGGACCGAGACTCTTGCCAGAGAAGTCTCTAGACAAGGTAAGTAGCATTCTCGAAATATTTTGGTTTTGTAGATAATTTTTAACATTGATTCTTAAACTCAAAGTATTATTAGCAACTAATCATATTTCTTTTTGTGTTAATTTCAAGGCTTTTGAAGACTTGGTAGATGGTTATGGTGAAGGACATATAATCGAGGTGCTCGAAGAATGGGCAGAATTCATGACTGTTAATGTAGGTTGCTTTTAGGGTTTGGTAGGATTAAGTAGGATATTTTTGAAATTCTCAAGGAAAAATTGTGGTTTCTGTAAAGATTTTGTTGATATTTGATTAATTTGCTCAAATTTGTAAATGTAAGTGGATTATTGCCCGTAGATAAGTTTGGTGGCTATTTAAATGGTGAAATGGTTGATCTAATGCCCCACTGTGGTGGTATTGTTAATTGCTATATCTTAACAGGTTTGATTGATTTTGGGTGTGTGTGGTAGAATTGTAGGGTGGAATGGAAAAAAAAAAAAAAAAACCTATCGCAGCGGTTCTTACTAAGAACCGCTGCGATAGGTTTTTTTTTTTAAAAAAAAAGGTCTACGCAGCGGTTCTTAAACCGCTGCGTTAGGTGTTTCACCTACCGCAGCGGCACCCATCGCAGCGGTTTTCAACCGCTGCCATAGGTACCAAACAACCGCTGCGGTAGGGTCTTTTTCTACTTGTAACACCCCTACCGCTAATACCGTCATTACTGTACAATTACTTACCTTCGCAGCGGATATTCCTTACACAACGGCGGGTGTACAATGCCGTAGTCACCCACGTGACTAACAAGGCGAGTTACAGTACTACATACATCGGTCTGATGAACATGAACATACGAGTGCTCTACACAATACAATACTTCCCATTGCATACTCATCCATATCCAATTACAACTCCAATACATTACTATGCCGAGTATACTACAATCCTTAAATTACCAATACAATTTAAACTCCCAAATTCGCATTACAATACGAGTACCAATCCCTTCCATACAACTACCCATGCTTACGCAGCAGTCCCCGTCCTACTCTCTGAACGGTGATCAGCTTCGGGTACCTGCACACTAAAAATGGTCCCCCGAGGGGGTCAGCTTACGCGCGCATGAAATTCGCATATACCGCGTGCTAACGCGGTACATCGACTACTTTGGGTCAATATACATGGAGTTCATTACATGCATACATACATACTCATGCTAAACAGTACATACAACAATACCTACATACACATACAGTTCCAGTACTTACCAAGGAAGACAATTCGATAGTCAACCATTCGCATTTGTATTCATTCATTACTCTTCGTACTAAATTCGACATTCGCTACTCTACTCTACCTACTCCTTACTCTTACATACTCGACACTCCATATTCGATACTTTACTGGTATACATTCCTTACTCCGTACCCGTTACTACACTTGTGCGCTCATCACTCAATGCTCCTTACTTACTCTTACATACTCGGTACTCACTACTCATACATACTTAATACTCGATACTCATTACACACTCATACTCTCTTCTTACTCAATACTCATTACTTTACTCATACGTACGCAGTACTCAATACTCGTTACTTTGGTCACCGGCGGAGTCATCAAAGACTCGCCACCGGACCTACAATACGAGGGCTATACGATTAGCTCCTCAAATACTCAAATGTCCGTACTACCGGACTCCTCATAGTCCCAACACTTCTCTCAGAGTATAATACAATCTCACGGATTAGCCTAGAAGTATCTCTCTCGATAACCTCCACTAGCGTAGGGAATTAACTACCATTAGTATCTTCAGGTTTAAGGGTTTCCCCAACATATCGGATACTCTCATGTTCGGGACATACTTACATCAGTCGGGTCCTCTAGAATGGGTCGACTAGATACTAAGGGGTTTGGAGATCCCTCGTCATTCTTTACTACTCTCATGGTTCATATTTTGGACCAAGATTAGTTCCTCTACTGGAGGTTACTTATATACTTCCACTACTTATTGTTTGTGGATTGTTCATTTCATTTCTCCTGCCGTTATCGGGAGGTTGTTACTCCCGTATACGCTCTCACATTCTAGTGAGTTCATTGGGTTGCATTATCGTTTATCGTTTCGATAGTTTAGTGCGTCGCTATTATTTCATTAGTTCACAATAAGACTCTTACTACGAGTCATTACAAACAAGACTCACCTATGAGTCGATCTACGCACCAAGTAAAGCCACATCATCAATTCAAGGAAGGTTAGCTCATGCAACATACAACAAGACATACAATGAAGGCAATAAACCGTTTTCATGCTTTAGTCTTGATTAGCCGGCATACAGCACACAAATCAATGTAACTCGGTAGCATACGGGCATGAGAAAATCATACCTTTCACCGGTGTTAGCTTTACCATGTGTTCCCTTGTTCCTTGGTTCACACTTGTTTCACTGATAATGTTTTCAACGTTATCATAATACTATACTCATACAATACAAACATTTACTACTCCCTTATACCCCGTTATCCCGGTGTAATTAATGTCCTTATGCTTACAACTTCCTTACTTGTTTCCTTACTCACTTACTTACTTTCTTACCGTTATTACTTCCTTAATGGTGTATTACTACATAGATTTTGCATTCATGTATATGGGCATATATATATGTATATATATATGATTACTATAATCATATAATTAAATTTTTTTTTTTTTGACTGGACCGACTTGCGACCGACCTTGCAAGTCCGGTCCATTCCAGTAGCTATCAGTACGGAAATTTTCTGTCTCGACCGGACTTGCAAGTCCGGTCGATTCCAGTAGCTTACTGTCGCGGAATTTTTCTGGCCGACCGGACTTGCAAGTCCGGTCGCAAGTCCGGTCCATTCCAGTAGGTTGCAGACGGGAAAATTTTTCTGGCCGACCGGACTTGCAAGTCCGTCGCAAGTCCGGTCCGGCCCAGTAATTCAGTTTTAAAATTTGTTTTCAGTCCTCTCTTTTACCCATTGCTTCCCCAATCTTCCTACATGTAATCCCACATGTTTTAGTGCCATTTAGGCCTCCTAATATACCTTATTCATCCACCAAATCCATTACTAAATCCCTCAATCCACTTACACAATTTCCTCACCTCTTTTCCAACACTTGTAACAGTTTTGTTACATTTATGCTACAGATTTACCATTCCATTCCCATCCAAACTTTCTTAACCAATGCCATTCCTAGCATTCCAATTACTTCTCCTTACATACCAAGCCATTGCACTACCTATACCCAAGTTCCAAACACTCATCCTACACAATTCTGCACATTGAATTCTCCTAACTCTCCAATGTATCCTATGCTCCTTGCTACAGATTTTACACTTCTTACCTCTCATACTCCAATCACCATTCCATGGCTACAAAACCTCTCTACTAATCCCAATACACACCTTGGTTCTCCCATTCACCAAGTCATTCCTAAATGCATAATTCCTACTAAAATTTCGCCATAGCTCATCTATTCTTTACTTATCCACACACATCCTTCTCATCAATTTCATTCCTATCCTAGCCAAACCACAAGGGTTCTGCCAGCACACATACTAAATCCTAATACACCAATGTTCCTCAAATAGCATTACTAATTTACATACACCATTCTTTTGGCTCTAAGGCCTACAAATCCACACCTTACTTGCTAGTACTCAAATTTTCCACAATTACATACCACTGCAACAATTTGGTTCTTTAAATATTTTACCCTTTCCCATACCCTAAAGCAATAGAATTACATTAGGAAGGAGCTCTTACCTTGAGCTTTTGATTCCTTCAATCTTTTCCATTTCTTCTTCTCTCTTTCTTGCACAAATCGACCACATGGGGAATGGAGTTGCCAAACTCCATTCCCATCACCCAAAGCACATCAAACAAGTATAATTAACACACTAACCCTAGATTTATGCTAGTTCATTGAAGTGTTCAAAATACAAATTTCTAGGGTTTACCTTTGGAGTGCTTTAGGAGGGTTTTAGCCCTTGGTTCAGAAGAAGAATCCACCACCATTGTAGGTGAAGTTGATGCTCAAGAGAAGAGAGAAAAACAAGGCATTACAAAGGGGCTAAAAATCGGTTTCCAAGAAGAGTGAGGAAACTTGAATCTTTTGTAGAGATTTTTACCTTGTTGGAAAGAGGAGATCCAAGCTTCACAATGGTGTGCTTTCTCTTCAAATGGGGAAAACCCATGGAGATGAAACTCATCCTTTTCGAATTTTGAAAAGATAGAAATGTAGGGAGGATGAGGGGAGTTCAAATATGTAATTATTACATTTGGAGCTCAAATGGAGCTAGAGCAAGGAGAGAAAGAAGAGAGGCCATGGATGCCATGGGAGAGCTCCAAAAATCGCCCAAATCAGAGAGAGAGGAGGGAGGAGCCGATGGAGAAGGAGGAAGGGAGAGAGAGAAGAGAGAAATGAGGGGAGAGAGAAAAGGAAGTTACTTTTTACCTTTTATTCTTCTTTTGCTTTTTGACTCATTATTTATTTAGCTAGTGTGGTGTGTGAGAGGGGTTATTTATCTGTTAAAAACCGGCCCTCATGTATTACTAGCTGGAGCGTTTTTCGTCTTTACCGAAACGCTCGTTATTTTACCGGTTTTGATACTATCACAAACGGGCCCGTCCGTTTTCCGGAATTTTCTCGTTTCTTCATTTTATTGGTTATTAAGCTTCCATAAATGCTCAATAGTTATTATTAATGATTTATAATTTTACGGGTCTGTTTGACCACTTAAAGTCACGTTTTCGGGTTTCCTCGAAAACAGCGCTAAAGCTTTTAGCGTTTTAATACATTTCTTGGTTCCGTTTTCTTCGGGAATCATTACTGTATACTACTTAGGTATGAATAAACCTTAGAATACTTACGATACTATAACCGAGGTCTCGTACCTCATACGGTTATTTAACGCTCATTTAGCGTTTTTCCGCTTTCTAAGCGTTTTCTCATTTCTTTTGGATTTATTTTCTTTACCAAAAATTACTTAGGCACTATTAGGTTTTCAACCGACTGCCATAGGTACCAAACAACCGCTGCGGTAGGGTCTTTTTCTACTAGTGTATTTCGTTTCGATATTATAATGTGTATATATATGTAACACTAGCATGTTAGTCTTTTACAACTATGCTTTAACCACATACATCATTTAGTGTTATACTTATATCATGATATCATATGGTATGATCCTATGTCATTAACTTTATAACATATGGTTTTGGTAAGTATATATATTTGTACCGAACATAGTTTATACATGTAATCTCTTACACTTCTTCATTCCCAAAATTTCCATAATCCCAATGTATCCACATAACTCATACCATGTTATACATCCTTGTTTTGATAGCATCAAACTTTATAATCAGTATATACCCCAGGTTTTATAACACTTGTTATAATTACCGGAAACGCATATCTTTTTAATTCCTTCTTTTCAACCCTATATTTTTCATATCTACTGCTTTAGCACACCCTCTTAATATTTTTACCTACATTTGTTACCTCATCCAAACATTACGCTAATTATAACATATAGTTTTCATATTTATTCCTTTCCATAATACCGAACAGACCTTAGCGGTTTGGTATATTTCTTTTACCGCAACATTATTTCCCCTATTTACACATTGGCCACAATATACTACAACAAGTTACACATATAGGTTTTATTATATGGGTTTTGTGTTTAGTACTCATATACCTATAGTTTATTATTCTTTATTTCAAACAGCCCCTTCTGTTTTTGAATCCTTTTTCCTTCCACACACAATTTTCCTTACTTACTTTTGATCCCATTTTATATTAACACTTCCACATGTCACAAAACCATATATTATACACTTTTATCAATATAGCCTTTTATATACTCCCTAGAATTCTTAAATTTAATACTTGGGATATAAATCATCATATTAACCAAACTACTCCTAAACTTCTCGTAATTACATTGTATACCCCGAATTTTTTCATAAATTCACATTTCACTTATAATGTTAATATAAGTTCATAAATTAATTATTTATGACATTATATTTGGTCAAGGCTTTTATTTTGGTCAATGTTGACCCAATAGACACTAGTTTTGACCATAGATTTATGTATTTTGTGGTTTGACCACACTTACTCAAAAATTACCATTTGACCCCGTATTTTATAAACTCATAAGATCATAGAATATCCCTTTTAACATATAGTTTTTCGACTTTAATTTATATTCAGTCTCTAAAATTTATTTAAATTACATTCAAACCCCAACCATTTCAGAATATATATTTTGTTCTAAATTCATTTTAAACCCTTTTTAATCTTAACATAGCAATTAATTAAATGGCTTAAAACTTGGCCTTGTTACAATTAATTTACATTGGATAAATTACACATAAATTTTAAAAACTATATTGTTTACGGTTTAATATATAGTTTTTCTTTTATGTCCCCAAAATCATTAATTAATTCTTATGACATATTATGTCATTCAAACCTTACTTCCAACTAGAAATGTTATAAAACAATTATTAGATATATATTCCAAGTCATTTAAGACCATGTTTGGTCTCGGTTTTTCATCACCCATACTCTAATATTTTTATAATCATGTTTTTGACCCATAATAAATTTCCTTGACTTCATGGTCCTTAATACTCTAAGTATACAACCAAAAATGTTATTAAACATTTTATCACACAATTAAGTTTAAAATCCTATCTAATTCTAACCTTAGTAAACATACTTTAAAAGGCCTAAAAAAATGCATGGTCTTGATACAACATTTACCATGGGATAAAATTTACGAATTAATGTCACAAAGGACATATCATGTCACGGTTTTCATCGACCTACCCAAAGTTTGTATAGTTTATTTCTAACTTAAATCATTCCTTGACCATATCGGTCATCAACACTCAACCAACTATACAATGTTATGCAGTATGTAATGCAGTTAAATTATATAAACCATTGTAACCCCTCAGCTGCTACGTATACACAATAATATCTCATAAGGCTATACGGTAGTTCCAGTAAGTATTCCTCACCTTAGTTTATGATGATGATTTTTTTTTGTCACCAGCTCACCAACACCTCTTTAGCTCTCGGTTTGTCCAGGGTTGAACTTCGTTTCTGATCAGGTGTAGGCAGAGCATTCCCCCTGGTTCCATGGAGGTTTTGGCACGCGTCTTATGCTGGGAAAGGAGTATGTTTAGTTACACAGTACATAGGCTTACTTACGCTGTTGTTAGTGAGCAGCAAGGGTGTTAAAATGCTACTGACCACAACACCCTTACCGGTATAACAAGAATGGAATGGGCATGGTTTGTAGGCTAGAAAACACACAGTAGACATCTTACTTTGAGCTGGGTAGCTTGGCTATTCACGCCTGATTTTTAAAGGGCAAAACACACGTTAACCACTACTAATACCAGTTTCTATTTCCGGTGGAATCAAGAAGAGTATGAGGTGGATTTTCTTCTTACCGAAACAGAGGCATCTAAGGTGTTGCTAATGTACGTTTCATAGGTGTCCTCCCTCTCTGTTTTGTACGTGAAGGAGCAGAGTTTTTAAGCTAGGACTAGAAGCATGTTTTCGGTAGGAAGATAGGGAGAAAAGCATACATGGGAAGAAAAGTCCTTACCGAAGCTTGGTTGAACAAGAGTAATTGCATGGGTTTGTTCCTTCACACGCTGGGTAGCTTCTCCTGGTTTTTCCCTCGTACTAGGCAGAAGGAAGGGCTTATATAAAGCTGGGTCTGTTGAAGTATAATATCGGTAACAATGAGAAGAGAATGAGTTGGGAAACTGCTACACATACACGCATCTGTAACCGGTGAAACAGCAGGATAAGATGATGTCTTTTCTTACCGAGGTGATGCAGCAAGGTGATTTCTACTGCATGATATGGGATGTTTCTTCTCTGATTTTACAAGAAGAACACAGGGAATTAAGCCGCTCGAACTGGTATGCTCCCTCTGAGTATTTCGTGAAGAAGACGAGGCCTCTGTTGAGGACTCCTTCTGTTTTGGTCGTGAAGAAAAGCAAGAGAAAAACTCGAATCATCTCGGTGTCCCTCTCTATGTGTTTGTACGTGAAAGAGATAGGAACTAAAGGCTCATAAAGACTGGGAAATTTCTACTGATAGTTACATGAAGACAAACAGAAGAAAGAGCTTGTTAGAAGCTTGGAAAAAAAACTGAGAATAACCGGCAATGTAGATGCAGTAGAGATAGAGAGGTTGGTTACTAGCATGGATTTCTTTTCTTCTCTTACTTCGTTGTTGATAGTAGGATGCTTCCCTTCCCTTCTTCTACTTCAGGCGCGTACAGGACTACTTCAAGTCCAGTGCGACCTTGTTTGCGCAAGTAGTAGCAGCCATAGAAGGTTGGTAATGTTCACGGCTCTGGAGCAGCGAACGAAGGAGAGAACCGGGAGGCTTCTGTTTGGAAGAGAAAAGAGACGGTGGAAGAATAAAAGGAAAGAAACAGAATCGACTAATAGCAGTCGGTGTGGGTTGGTCAATGTCGATGTATTGGGAAATTTCCCCATGTCTGATTTGGTTTCCCGAGCAGGGCTGTCGGACAAGTTGTAGTAGTATGAGTTAGTATATATGGCTAGAATGTCGAGTGGGGATTTTCTTTTAATCGAAGCAGGTAAGGGTTGTCGGATGGGACCAACAGGGATGGGGTGATACTACACTCAAGGTACGTGTTGTTCTTCTCTTCTCTTTTTTTTTGGTTCTGTTCGTGTAATTACAGTACTGAAGAGGAAGAAGTCGATGCCTCTACAGAGGTGTGTTTGGTTCCTCTTTTTATTTTGTAATTACCTTACTATCCTGCTACTAGTCTTAATTCGTTAGTATACCTTACTGAATTTGAGCACAGCTCATCCGGTTAAAGCATTCAAGAGGTATACGAGAGGTCTCCGGTTCGAGCCTCGGCGGGAGCGTGATTGCTCCCCCTATTTTTTTGGAAACAGTATACACATGCTATTTATATATGTGAGACTACATAATACATCGCGTTATTAGTTAGATACGCGACTAGTTTTCTGTTATGTAGTATATATTCATATATATAAGCGGTTATTTTGTTATGTCACGTTATTAATTATGCTTGCATATGAATACGACTATTTTATTTGTCGTGTTTTAGCTATATGTACCTTTGCGACTATATTGTCATGTCGCGTTTTTAGTTATACTTACAACGTTATAATATTGTAACGTTGTGTATATGTACATATATATGTACGTGACCGTATTAATATGTAACGTCATCATATTTTCGGACACGTATATGCTCGTACTAATTTAATTGTTCGTTCGCTCACAAGTTGTTACATGCTCATAATAATGTACACATTATTGTTTAGGCCATAATTTAATTGGTTATATATCCAATCCATATTTAATTAAGTAGGGGTATTTCACCATGCAGCAGCTGCGATCATGTACACGGACTATTGATTCTCTGTTGTTATGTGAGGAGGTTCGTTTGCAGCAACGTTCACGTCAACAATGGCTCCTGGCCGGGGATCATAACACACAGTTCTTTTACTCCAGGTTCCAGGCCCGATCTCGTTAAAATGCAATTTACACTCTTTCCTCGCCATTCATGCCTGCTGCGTCCACCTAGACAGGTGTGGAGTCTGTTGCACGTCATTACTTCCAGGATCTTTTTACGTCCACTGCTCCAGAGCCAGATTTCCATCTTCTTGCTTGTGTTGAGAATCGTGTCCCACTGGCTAAGTATGATACCATGGGAGCTCCTTTCACTCAGGATGAGGTCGTTGCTGCCTTTAAGCAACTTCACCCATTGAAGGCACCAGGGCCGGATGGTATTAATGGTGTCTTTCTTCGTGAATTCTGGCCTACTATAAGTGCGGACTTCATTGCAACTGCTTTGGATTTTTGAATTCGGATGTTGTGCCAAAATCGATTAATCACACTCATATAGCGCTCATACCTAAGCGTGCGGGTGCCACTTCAATCTCTGATTTCCGGCCCATCTCCTTATGCAATACCATTTATCGGGTCATTTCCAAGGTCCTGGTTAATCGGGTTCATTCTGTATTGCCACATGTTATTTCTGCTAATCAAGGTGCTTTTGTTCGGGATCGTCTCATTACGGATCAGATCCTGCTTACCCATGAAGTTCTACATTATATGCGCCGGTCAACGGCTAAGTTGCGTGGGCATTTTGCCTATAAGATTGACATGTCTAAGGCCTTTGATCGGGTTGAGTGGTCTTTTGTTCTTCAAGTTCTGCAGAGTATGGGTTTTCATCCTCTTTGGATTCGTGCAGTGCGCAAGTGTATCACAACCCCGACAATGGCAGTTTTGATAAATGGCTTTCCGGGTGCCTCCTTCCAACCTCATCGGGGCTTACGCCAAGGTGACCCTTTGTCACCTCTCCTGTTTATCTGCTGTATGGAGGTCCTTACTTCTTCTCTGCAGCTCGCCTCCCAAGTCCAGCACTATTCGGGATTTTCCATTCGCGGTCTTCCATCTCCAATCACCAACTTGCTGTTTGCCGATGATTGCATAATTTTTGGCAAGGCTGCACCCCGTAATGCCCAGGTGTTGGCTGATCTCCTTGACGACTTTAAGCAGGCTTCGGGTCAGTGTACCAATATCGATAAGTCTTCTATTATGTTCTCCTCTAAGCTTCCTCGGTCATTCTGCATGAGCATCGCTGGCGTTTTGGGAGGAGCCCGTGTGGTCCGTGATCTGGGTATGTATCTGGGCTTCCCCGTACAGGTGGGGCGCAATAGGTCAGCCATTTTCAATTACCTTAAAGATAGGGTTGCGCAAAGGCTCCAGCACTGGTCCCACCGGGTGTCCCAGGCCGGTCTTATTAATCTTATTAAGGCAGTGTTGCAGGCTATTCCAACTTATGTGATGTTGGTTATATTGCTTCTGCAGACTTTGTTGCGGGCCATCAAAAGTATGATCTCAAAGTTCTGGTGGGGTGGATCTAATACGAAACGCACAATCCATTGGGCCAGCTGGAAAACTATGTGCCTTCCTTTACGTGTTGGGGGTCTCGGTTTTTGTGACCTTCACAGTTTTAACCGAGCTTTGCTGGGTAAGCAGTTGTGGCGCATCCTTACGCAGCCGACTTCACTTCTCTCTCAATTTTACTTGGCACGCTACTTGCATGGTACTGATATTATGGGGGTTACACCTACATCTGCATCTAGCCCGATTTGGAGAGCGCTTCTTGGTGTCCGGGATTTGATTTCGGCCGGTGGTTATAAACATCTTGGTAATGCTCGCTCAACCTCCATTTGTGATCGTTAGTTGCCGGATAAGGTGGGAGGTCGCCCATACATTTGGTTTCTCCCACCCTCCCTACGTGATCACCCAGTCTCTGATTTGCTGCTTAGTCCTACTCTCTGGAATTCCCAGCTTGTGCATGCTTCGTTTCACCCGGACGATGTGCCACATATCTTGAACCTTCCTCTGTCCGGTGATCAGGATGTTCCTGACACCTGGTACTGGGGTTTATCTGCTACAGGCTCCTACATGGTCCGGTCAGCTTATCATTGTGTTGTTGCCCTTGCTTCTTCTTCCCAGCCTAGCACTTCAGCGGCATCTCCATCACCACTAGGTTATGCGCTACAACTGTGGAAGGCTGGTTTACCCCCTCGTGTTCGCCTTTTTGGCTGGAAACTCCTCCACGGGGTGGTTCCATGCTTGGAAGTGTTGGCTTCACGACTGCATCAGCCAATTGTGACCTCTTGCTCTACCTGTGGCGCAAGTGAAAGTTTGCCTCATCTGTTCTTCAATTGCCCGTTGCTTCCGCGGTATTGGGACTGGGTTGGGGTCTCATATCCCCCTGCCCTTCATTCCAACACTCAGTTCACTGGATGGTTTATGGATGCGTGCTCTACTTTCTTTTCTGGGCGCTCTGGCAGCCCTCACCTCCCTTCTGTGGCGCCTTTGGTTTGCTCACTACCAGTACTCTCATCGTCAAGTTCCCTCTTTTGAGGCAGGCTAGTTCCAGGCGGATAGTTTCTTGCATAACAGTTCTCCAGTTCCGCTGTTTTCATCTAGTCTCGCACTTTCGCAGCATAGGCGGGATAACGCCAACTGGCCTGACATTTTTGTTGATGCCAGTCTTGATCGTTTTGGACGTTACGGGCTCAGCTTTGTTATCCAGGAAGGGGACACCGTTACCTGGGCTGGGGCCACTGCAGGTATTGGCGTGTTTGTGCCATCATACGTTGAGGCCATGGCTTTGTGTTTTGGGATTGCAGCGGCTTAACGTACTGCTTTCTGTTCGGCTCGTTTCATTACTGATTGCAAAAGCCTTGTTGACTTTCTTGTGCACTCTTCTGCTCCCGCGTTGGATGGCCCTACCCGCACGCTGCTCACGAGTGCACTCTCCTCCTTGGCGCCTTTAGTTAACATTGCCTGGTTTCATGTCCCACGTGATGACAATGTCCTTGCACACAACCTAGCTTATCATGCTAGAAAGTCCCAACTCCCTATGAGTTGTTGGAAGTCTGACGACTTCCCAGAATTTGTAAACGCTTTGTGCACCTCTTCTTAATGGAAATTTCATTTTGTTTCAAAAAAAATAAAAAATAAAATAAAAAAGAACAAAATGTACCTGCCTAGGATTTGAATTTGGTTCCATAACGTTTCTCACTAATATATTAACTGCATAAGCTACAACGAATTTAATCTTAAAATGTGAAAAATAATAATAGAGTTCTAGTTCAAACTAAACAATTCCTTAAAAAACGCAAGTGTTTTGAATGCAAATGTACAGTAAGATGAGACGGTTTTTATCTAAAGAATGTATTCTTTTCAAGAGTCATGAAATAATAGAATGTAGATAAATAAAACGAAAATGTAAAAGTATTAAACAAATGAAAATAAAATGTAATAAGTACATGAAATGATAAAAAGGTATTAATACAATATAAATAAAAATACAAGTGAATGCCATAAAAATGGAAATTGAATTTAGCTATGTGCGAATAGCAAAAAATAAGATAGAAAAAGAAGTAACAACATAAAACGAGATGAGTGAGAGTTCAATCGTATTATTGACGAAATGAAATATGCTAGTGTGAAATATGATAATGAAAGGGTGCATAAAATGAAGAAAATGATTCTAAAAATTATAATAATGGCAAAATAAAACAAGAACTAAAAAGAAAATACAAGTAAATGTATCAATGAAATGAAGTGAGATAAACTAAACAAGTAATGGAATAGCATGAACTAAAATAAAACGAATAAACAAATGAATAAACGAATAAAACCAAACCGACTAACATGAGATAAATCGAAAATAAAATGGTGAAATAAGTAAGTAACGAAAAGGGACGGTTTTGACATCGGATGTTTTGAAAACTGATATAAAAAATTTGTAAAGAAATGACTGTTTCGTTTTGGTATGCACATGAACAGGTTTTGAAAAGAAAGGTGAAGGTCCTCTTATTATATTATTTTTTGATATTTGTTTTGTGGGGTGAGAATTTTTGGTGTCTACAGTAGTGTTGTTTTTTTAATGGTCTAGACTACTGTAGTCTGCCTTTAAATAATTTTTTTCTCATTATCGAGTTTTATGCGAGTTGTACTCGTCTAATTCGTGCCAACGTGTTTATTTCTAATGGCTGTTTATAATGGCCGCTTATGTGCGTACCATATCGTAGTCGATTCGACGGTTATTGGTTATTGTTACACTTGCTTTAAAGCTTAGGGCATCCGCTAGTATACTAGCTCTGCCTTTCCTTTATCAATTAGTAGTGCGTTTATGTTTAACCCCCTTTTTGGGTGAAAACGTAGCATTGCCCTTACTCTTGGGCATGTGGTGACTGTTACATCCTACTGTATTGTTTTGTATCTTTAGTTTAGAGAAAAGTTCTTTTTAAGCCCCTTTATCTGGTGGCAGTTATCATCATTAAGTAGGTTCCTCCTGGATGGTAAGAATTGTGCCATTATGGACTCCTAATCCTTATTAGGATTTCACCTATTTACTCGCCCATTTAATGGGTTCTCATGCATTTTTCATTTAGTTGACTATTAGTTCTCTCATCTTTCGGGAGGTTTCCTTTTATACTATTATGTATTAATCACTCCTTTGTGGAGTCACGACTTTGGTCGTGTCACATTAAAGTTTTTGGTTCCTCTAGTCTCGTTGGTTAAACTGAGACCTTTCTTGTTAATTCATTCGAGGTGGTTATTTGCATTGGTCTGGATTTGTATCACTGACCTTGGCACGGAGTTGACTACTTCTCGTTTTTCTTACACTACTTGTCCATATGTACGGGATATCCTACTGATAAATTACTACTTATTGACTAATTTTTTAAAATAAATCTGTCAAGCCCACAAGCTCCTATGGAGTGCGGTCGTTCCATAGCTCGTTTTTACATATTCATAGTGACTGTCACACAGTTACAATTCTGTGGAATATTCATTTGTCAATCTCTTTCTTAGACTGTATCGGTGTGTCCCCCAAAGGATTTTCTTAGGTCCCCTGGGTCTCTTGCCTAATGGGCAAGATTACGTATATTATGCTTAGTAAGTGTTTGCAATATTGCGTCTGAGTAGTTTGGTTTACACTGTAACTCTACGAGGTGGTTTCCACCTCTGTCATTGTTTTCAACATAAGTTCACCAATGTCTTAAAGGGGTTCTTACGACCACTTGTATTGACAAGTCATTGTTGGTCTATTGTTTATTAAGTTCTTTATTGGAGTGATTTTGCATCAGTTCTAAATTACCGTTATCTGGTTTTTGTGTGCGCCGTCTGGCGTTTGTTCATTATTTCTCATTCTTATATTTTACTGGTTGTTTATGTTGTTTGTGGTACATTGTTTTGTTCTTCTAACTTTACCCTATTTCCTGAGTTACATCATTTATTGTAACCTCGGACTCCTTGGTGAGGGTTTGTGTTTCCTTTTTTATGGAAATCCTTGTTGCAGTTTGGTTTTTATCGGTTTTCATCATTAGTCGTTTTGTTTTAGATGTTGTTGCCCTTGTGGTATACCTTGGAAAGGTGGTCGGAGGTGGTAATTCCACTCTCCTGGCTCGTGTGCCTCTAATAGTACATTGGATATTTTCACTTAGGTTTGTGCCTTATAGTGTTAGACCTAGTGTCCTGTATTATTGTTTAAGTTGTTGTCATTGTTTAACTTACATAATCATCATCACTGACATTCGTCACGTTAGTAGACGATGTGTCTTGAACACGTACTTCTCTTTTGTCACCTATGGTATGGTGGTATTCCGGTGGCAATAGCCATTCTCTTTTCGTGGAAATTCCATTCCATGATCAACTGGGGTAACAATTTATGTTTCCTTTCTATCTTGACATTTGTTCGTTCTTGTTGGTTATGGTACTCCTTTGTAAGGTTAGTGTCTTGGATGTTAATTGTTTAGGCAGTCAACGCCAATTTGCGTTTGTGGCTGCAATTGGTTTAAATAGTGTCCGTGTTACGGTATAATGGGTTCAATCATTCTCTTGTAGTGGTTATCATGTTTTCCGACTTTATGGTAGGTTATTGCTCAGGCTTCTTGCCCTTGCTTTTCTCACTGGAGGTAGTGGTACTTGTGGTTTTCCATCTTGGTTCTACTAAGGATTAACGATTTCCCCCCCTTTTTTTAAGTATTTATTGTATATCGGCGTGTGCCATTATGGGCTCAGGTTGACCCTGGTTGTTATACGGTTATATCTCATCTACAATTCCCTATGAGGTTAGGAATGTTGTTACGCCGGGTACTCGTATCTGGTACCCTATCCGTTAAATTGGATGTATTCAAGCTATTAAACAGTCGGTGTATCACGATTCTTTGACTTCCTACCATTATTAAGGATGGTGGTGCATCTAGGAAGTGTTATAAAATTTCGCATAAGGTTGTGTTTGTCCTAAGGACTAAACACTCATCACTGATAGTGATTGGCATTCAATGCCAGTATATGTTTATGGTGCTTGGTTCTTAAGCCACTGTTAATTGCTCATTAACGTTTAATTGGTGTAGTTTGTTGTAAGGCTGGTGTTTGCCTTTTAGTTGCAGTAGTCGAACTCATTGAGTCCTTCTGAGGTTTGTAGGCCTCATGTCCTTAAGGGTTGTATGACCCTAATTTGTGACAGGTTGTATTTATGGTGTTTGTACGAAAGTCGTACAAATATTTAATGGTTACTGGTGGCCATGGTGTTGCACCTGTGGTCTACAGGGTATGTAGGCTTCAATTGTAGTTGTTGTTACAGTTGTAGTTACTGTTGCAATTATAGTTACAGCTATAGCTGTAGTTGCAGTTATAGTTGCAGTTGTAATTGTAGCACTTGTTGTAGCAAGTGCGTGAGGTAGACAGAATTGTCAATGTATTGCTTTTCATAGCGCTTGTTGTAGCAAGTGCACTATGCAGGTTGAGTCATTGGTTTTATAATGGTTGGTCTCGTTGACGCTTCGGTCGTTTGAGTATAGTTTAGATGGTTTGTCTTGAAAAGTGTAGCGTTGGAGTTATTCCGGTCCGTTAAGGTATGATAAATCTCCTAGGGTAGTTCTAATTCTAAGTTCCTGGGTTTGGTTCTTTTCTGCGTTTGTTTTTAAACCTCTTCATGGTGGAAGGAGGTCTTTGATGCATACTCTCATGCAGTCGGTTTATTTAGTTAGAGGTGTGCGGTTACCTAGATCGCGCTGCGTACTAGTACCAGCGCCTAAGGTTCCCACAAAATTCGGGGTATCCTGCCCCAAAAATCCAAAAAAAATCATACCTTCAAAAATCCCAAAAAATGTAGCCACTGTCATATCGTGGGACCACCATGCGGGAGTGGTCACTCCCTAAAAGTCCAAAACTCCAAGAGCCAATACCCAACTGAATATCATTCTGAAACAACTTCTCTCACATCACACCCAACACCTAGACCATATGCAGGGCCGACATTGATGGGATGAGCTTCATGGACCATTAACTAGAACCGATTCAAGCGAGACAAGGTGTAGCCTTACAACTCATGCATTGCATACAAAAAATAAAAAACAGAAAACAACAACAAAAAAACATTTGGTCAAAATTCAAAGTCAACCATCTCCATTCATCATTTTTCAGCATTTCATGCATCCTATACATAGTAATTCCATATTACCACAATAGATTACATCGTAAATAGTTGCATTTGCATACTCTCGTATCAAAACGACACCTTTGGAAAAAAAATTGAGAGCTTGATTGAACAGGGTGTTTGAACCAGTAAACTCTCGATCTGTCAATTCACACAAGGGTCTAATCAAAATCAGCACTACAAACCAAGTGAATAGTGTGCGAAGAGCAGTATTTTCTTTTCAATTCTAGATGAGGGTACTGGATGATGCCCTGAGCGACGAGGGGAGATAGAGAGAGCCAATGGAGGTACAAGCACGAGAGACATGTGCATTTCTTCATCACATGGAGAGGCATAATTCAAAGTAAGATCAGAGTTGATAGCAAGTCACGAACTACAATTCATGCAAAGATCCGAGAATAGTAAGAAAACAATCATTGACCATTGAGAATGACGAGGCACTTAGGAATAATCTTCACAAAACCAAAATGATTCAACTGCCCTACATGTAATCCCTTAGTAAACCCCGTTGAGTCTTTCACGACAAACACTTTCTGCGAACTCCACAACATGCCACCCCACATATACTTATCTACCTTTGCGATAAAGGAAAACAAGAGAGCCGGAGCCATGACCCCTCCCCACCATCTTTCACAAAAACAACAAAAAAATGTTCGAGGCAATCAGTGAGTCAATGTAACTTCAAAGCCAAACACGGAAAAATAACACATGTTTAAGAAGATCGATAAGTCAATGCAACTTCGAAACTGAAACCCAAAATACAAAGAAAAAAATGCTTGAGAAAGGCGATAAGCCAAATGCAATTTTAAAAACACAAAAATGAGAAGAAAGTCAAAACCGTACACCAAAAGAGGAAAGAAGGAGAAGTCCAAATCCAAAAGACCAATGAAGTCCAGTAGAAACCAATAAAGGTTATCAAAACCAGTCTAATCATTCCACCCATGGCGAAGGCAAAACATATCCTCTATTGCACAAAAGCTCCACAATTCCCAAAGAAAAAATCCTCCAATCCCATGTGACATACATCATACCACTCAGCCTTGTTATAACCCAATAAAAGACCTCTAACTTGTAAGTCAATGAGCGTTAACTGAAAGTATCGGATCTGAAACATGAATCATGAGCGTACTTGTTATCAACATGTCCCACCTCATAGCACAGGGGCCAAGAGCGAATGAGTGTGACCTTACCCCACGAGGTCTTATGAGTGCGAGTGAATCTCCAATCTGAGCACCAAATCATAAACAGCCTACCCCATTGCAGGTTAGAAATTTGTAAGGATCGGAAAGTCTAAAACCTCAAAAAGGAATTCTAGAGAAAATGCTACTCCAAGCAATTGGGAGTATCATTACACCAATAGCACACACAGCTACGCTCACAAGAGATTGACTCGCATCCCTCCATGAGAGGAAAGCGATTCACGCATTCCAGTTCAACAATCACTCAAGATCAAACCGAAGATGTCTTATATTCGTAAACCTCATATTAATAGAGATAGGGCCATACCTTCTCTACAGAGCTGCATATGCATTTTGCATCGTACATAGCATCTATTATCTGCATGCATCATAACCAGTTCATCATCAGCATCCGACCGATAAGAACTCTAACTAGTCTCGCTGGAAGTCAACTTCAGTTGCGGTTGTTGAAGCATAACTTTTGATCAAAAGAAATCAAAAACTGTGGCCATCCGGAGCCATACGGAGATTTTCCCGAAGCCATCCACTGTCATACTCGAGCCTCATTGGCACCTCTCCCAAAGTCATGCTAGAGCCATACAAGAGCCATCATCCGACATTGAAACCATCCTTGGAACTACATAGGGGTCATCCTAACAGTCCAAGAACAATATGGGAGCCACCTCAAATCCACGTCAGAGCTATTTTATCACCAAGGTCCTGCCTACAGAGTTTTGAACTATGTATGGTCTGATCTCAATACGGAATTGAGTACGTAGGCAGCCAGCTAGGGCGCAACCACCTCACAGGTGAAAATTCCCCTTTTGTTCCCCACTATCATCAAATGGATCCATCTCGTAGCCTCCCCGGAGCCATCCCGAGTTATCCCGGAGCCATCTCGAGAATTCTGAAGCCGTAACCAACTATGCCAAAGCTATTTATCCACAACCAAAAAATCGTCAACCTCATCAAAGTACACAAATCACATCGACTCACCACTCGACTCAAAATCCAAGCTAAATCAAAGCCCACCAACCATCCCAAAAATCTCAAGCTAAATCAAAGCCCACCAACCATCCCGAAAATCTCAATCTAAATCGAAACCCATCAACCATCCCAGAGCTGTTGCTCACAATGGGGTCATGAATCATGTCGGAGCCATCCGACCGCACCAGAGCCATCCGATCATGTTGAAGCCATCGGATCATATCGAGGCCATCCAATCATATCAAACCCATCAAGTTTCCAAAGTCACTCATTCACAAAAAACCACCCATTCAAAAGACCAATCACAAAATCCCTAAAATCAAAACAAAAACTAAGGAGCCAAACCGGAGCCATCTCAAACTATGGAGCCAAGAGTCCTACCAAATCCCGAAACTATAGTGCACATCGGGCGAGACTGTCAAAACAAAACCGAAAGACAAGTCCCGCATTGACAAAGTCAAGGGCCACATCAACAAAAAACATTCGACTATCACATCCCTCATGAAAACAATCAAAAAGCATCCAATTCCGGATCAACCCACAACAAGAATCATCCACAATCAGTCACTCAAACCAGTGAGTTTCGTACAACTCAAATTAAGTATTATAGGCTCGTCATAAGTCCTATAGCTAGACGTCAAGAGGTTTAGTTGAAGCTCATCATAATTCCTCGTACTTTCAATTTGCATTATAGGCTCGTCGTAAGTCCTACAACTTGACGTCAAGAGGTTTAGTTGAGGCTCGTCATAAGTCCTCGTGCACCCAAATCAATCAATTGTTAGTATTATAGGCTCGTCATAAGTCCTATAGCTAGACGTCAAGAGGTTTAGTTGAGGCTCGTCATAAGTCCTCGTACTTTCAATTTTCATTATAGGCTCGTCATAAGTCCTATAGCTAGACGTCAAGAGGTTTAGTTGAGGCTCATCATAAGTCCTCGTGCACCCAAATCAATCAATTGTTAGTATTATAGGCTCGTCATAAGTCCTATAGCTAGACGTCAAGAGGTTTAGTTGAGGCTCATCATAAGTCCTCGTACTTTCAATTTGCATTATAGGCTCGTCATAAGTCCTATAGCTAGACGTCAAGAGGTTTAGTTGAGGCTCGTCATAAGTCCTCGTGCACCCAAATCAATCAATTGTTAGTATTATAGGCTCGTCATAAGTCCTATAGCTAGACGTCAAGAGGTTTAGTTGAGGCTCGTCATAAGTCCTCGTACTTTCAATTTACATTATAGGCTCGTTATAAGTCCTATAGCTAGACGTTAAGAGGTTTAGTTGAGGCTCGTCATAAGTCCTCGTGCACCCAAATTAATCAATTGTTAGTATTATAGACTCGTCATAAGTCCTATAGCTAAACGTCAAGAGGTCTGGTTGAGGCTCGTCATAAGTCCTCCTACTTTTAGTTTGCATTATAGGCTCGTCATAAGACCTATAGCTAGGCATCGAGGTCTAGTTGGGCCCGTCATAAGTCCCCGTGCACCCGCACCCATAAGAACAAATCATAAAAACGCAGTGAGAATTTTTGGCGCCCTGTCAACCTTGATCCAATTCTGCAAGGGCTTGCAAAATTGAATCAAGGGGAGCCATCTGTAGACACCAAAAATTCTCACCCTATAAAGCAAATTCCGAAATAATGAATAAAATAAGGGTGATCGTCGCCTTTCTTTTCAAAACGTATTAACGTGCGTGCCAAAACAAACCATCATTTCATGACAAAATTCTTAAACCAATTTCCAAAGCATTTCAGAAAAACAATTCTTCGAAAATGAATTTCCAACGATAGTTCAGTTTTAAAACCATCCCTTTTGTTTTATTTACTCATCTTATTTTTTATGCATTCTATTTGATTATCTATTTAGTTCTTTTATTTTCATCTTGTTACTTTTTTGCATTATTCTAACTGTTGCCACTTTTAATTAGCCTTCTAACTTAACTCTTTATTTTTATCATCATTATTTCCATTATTATTTCTTTCATTTTATGTACCTTTTACTACTATTTTTCATTTATGTTAGTATATTTCGTCACTTGTGCATAACCGATTCATTCTTTCATTTTTTTTATCACATTCACCGGTATTTTATCTCCATTACACTAGTGCTATTTTATTATTTCATGTACATATTATTATACTATTTCATTCGTTTATTACATACTTTCTTTTGAAGACATTAGCTTTTTTAGAGGAGTCATCTAGTCTGAATTAAGGGTATTGTGTTATTTTTTTCGTTTGTATATTGACTTATGAGTTAGCATAACTGGTTAGTACACTTGCCCAGATACCTACACATCCTCGGTTAGAGCTTTTTTATTTATATTTAGAGTAAATTACTCGGAACCCCCTTCAGGTATGGGCATAATACAGTTAACCCCCTTGTGTTTATTATAATTATTGGTAACCACCTTGAGGTTACGGTATCTCTGACTATGAGCCCCCAAACTATAACTTTGTTATCAAAACGCTAACTACATGCTGACCCATCAGCTTAATCACATTATTAATGCCAGTTTGAACAACAAAACTGCTTAATCAACATCATTTAACTCTCTCTCATCCCAATTCAGATGCATTTTCGAGGTAGGGTTGACTTTTTTTGGACAATAAGAATGCTGATTAAGCATTGTTTTTTGTCCAACTTGTCATTAATAATGTGATTAAGTTGATGGGTCAACACCTGGTTAACGTTTTGATAATGAAGTTATAGTTCGGGGCTCATAGTCAAAGATACTGTAACCTCAAGATGGTTACCAATAATTATGATAAACACAAGGGGGTTAACTGTATTATGCCCAAATCTCAGGGGGGTTCCGAGTAATTTACTCTTATATTTATTTACCCTGTACGACTCGCTTTAGAGCTTAATTGTTAGTTTTGCAATTTATATGTTGAAAGCTGTTGCAGCACAACCGGTTAGCACACACACGAGGGTACTAGTGGTCCTAGGTTTGAGACCCAGAACGAGCATGAGAAATATTTTTGTTTTACTCGCAAACAATCCAAACGCATTGGACCCGTTTTTGTAACCC
>CM041776.1:405098753-405118572 GCA_023374045.1 Limonium bicolor | reverse complement strand
CCTGCATAAGGAATAATATATATATATACATAATATAAAGTTCATACTTCATTAGAAACTAATTTGTATACATGTATAAATGCTGGCGCGAATAACATGCGTGTATGATATGGTTTACAAACCATATAGTAGTTAATGATAAATGTTAACGTGTAAGTATAACTGTGTACCATACCGTCATAAGTTTTAAATGAATGCAAGTTGCTACATAAATGAGAAGTTGAGTAATATAAGGTATACCGAGGAATAACAATCTATCGTACATTATAGACTAGCGTTGCATGTAACGCATACAACTGTAGGTTATAAAGTATAACCGTGCATGCAACTATAGGTAGGGCTGCCCATGGTAGGTAACCGCCTTATTCGGTTAACCGCATTCGGTTAACGGGTATTCGGTTTTCAAAAATTCAATTCCAACCATTCCATTAGATCGGTTAACGGATTCGGTTAACCGTTTATTCGGTTTTCTAAATTCAATTCCATTACCAGCCATTAGACGGTTAACCTTAGTTCGGTTCGGTTTTTATCGGTTAACCTTGTAGTTGTATATTTTTTTTAATTGATAAGACCCAATACCGTTAATATTATAGACAACATTGTCATTCACTTAAATCATGAGTGACAAATCAAACATATGTGACAAAATATAATAATATGTATATTCCCTCAATAGCTAACATTAATTATTATATAAGGTGAACATTAATATTGAAGTTTTTTATTGTTTATATAATCGGTTAACCGTGGTTAACCGAGCGGTTAACCGTTCTGGAAAATTCAATACCGTTACCGAAACCGAAACCGGTCAATTACACGGTTCGGTTAACCATACCGCAAGAACCGGTACGGTTAACCTGAAAACAGGTACAGTTCACTTCGGTTTCGGTCGGATACCGCGGTTTCGGAAATTTTTGGGCAAGCCCAAACTAGGTTATAACATATACCTAGCATGCGTTATGTCAGTTGAGTTAATTATACGAGAACAAACAAATTCGTATCAAGAATAACGCTTATAAATATGACGGGATGGGAAAGTACAATTCTTACGTTTGAAACCGTTAATCACGACGTTCGAATAAAAACCGACGTCTATGATAAACCGAATATTAATACTCACTGCAAGTAAGAAATTTTTAAGATAACTATACGTTAATTAGTAACAGTTGAAATTCCGGGGGCATAGTACCGGGATTACAGACATTATTCGGAAATACCAAATCACTGTCATGTGGATTGACATATAGCGTTCTTCGTATTGTTAGATCACTGTCAGACGTGTGCGTGCTCGAGAAAGCTTAGTGGTCTACCCTGCACGACCTTGACACGGTGTACGGTATGTAAAGGGGTTTGATCCGAGTTGTCCTGAGGAATTCCTCGGGCTCGGATTTGTTTGATAAATAACTTGTGTGAATGTATGTATGTGACTATGTGTGTGATGAGTAGTTATGTTTACTGCTGTTATTTATTTATGCACAAACGTCCTACGAGACTAATACTACGTCGACTATAGATCGACTTATACAAAACTACATATGCAAAATGTGTGATTGTGACCACCGTTACCTGACCTAATACGTTAAGTATTACAAGTATGTAGTTAAAACCTAAGTAAAACACTTAGGAACGGGACACTACATTGTCGGTCTCTAGAGCTTTGACTCGAACGTGAATACTACCTAGAATAATTCTAGGCATGCGTAAGACCCATAGGGCAGCCAACAAATTAAGTGATGTACTCCATAATTAAAACTGTAACTGACTATCTAACCAACGAGATTAAGAGTGGAGTGTGAATGAATGTGATGATGTACCTTAATCCAGACAGTCACTGGCTGCTGGTCGCGCGTAGAGATCTCTTGGGTTATCCCGTATCGGGTCTACCCTAGTTAATCCTGAACGAGCCTACATAGATCGTCAGGCGGAGTGTGCTACCGTTGGCACCAGGCCCTTGGCCACCTAAATGGACGCCTTTACAAAGGCAAAGTGAAATAGTCCCAGAGTCTTCGGATGATCAGGGCAGTGAGCACCTTGTGTGTACGTGGGACTACTGTCCAAGTGAATATATTTCGGGTTATCCTAATTGACGCCCGACAGTGCTAACTAAAACAAATGATATGTGAGGGCCCGGGGGGCCGAATGCTGTAATACATGATGATGATAAAATACGACGTATGAATTACTAATGCCGTCGCGTTGTATGATGTGTGATTGTTGTGTATGCTAATAAGTGACTGTTTTGATTGGATGAATGATTATATACTCATGCATGTTGTTACAGTATCTATTATTCCTGTAATATGGTAAAGCATGAAATCAATCTAATATCAAGACGGTTAAAAATGACAAGTGACCAATAGGGTCCATATCCGGCATACTCAACGTCTATCGCTGAGACTACACTTATTGTGCAGGTTGTTGATCTTCGTTGAAGCCGAAGTGCGGGAACGGGTAGATAGGATTACTTCAATAATTGCGTAAGGAATTTATTGTATAACAATACCAGGCTGTAGACGTATGATGGTAATGTTGCATTTATCTGGGATTTAAAATAGATGCTCACTTGTCTACTGTTATGGATGTGAACTTAGTATGATGTATAGGGATATCTCGTTGTCACAGCGGTTTAGTAGTGATGTGTATTTTAGCTATAGGATTTAGTTATGCTTCGTTACTCGTATGGGCGAGTAACGGCAGGTGACACCCGAGTGAGTTTAATGCCGTTGTTTAATTTCCGCTGTAAGACGCTTTATTTATCTGTTGACGTGAGTGACTTTTACGTGTTAATTTGAGAGGGGTGTTACACATGGAGTTAGTCGTGGGCGAAGCTTGGGCAAGGACATCAAGCTTATGCTCATCTTTTTCCAAAGAACGTTTTTCCACCCAAATATGGCGTTTCCCCCACCTGCGAAGCGCATGACCACAGTCACGCACTTTAACCGCGTAAGATGAATCCTGCCGAGGACGTGCCCAGATAGACTGCACTAAGCCACGACATTCTGCATGCTGAGCCCAGCAATTCTCAAACCTGAAAGGGCGGGCACCGCGACGTGTCGAAGGGTGGAGCACAAGCTTAATCGGTCGATGGTCTGTGCGGCCCCAGCGGAGATGGTAATTATGAGCATTAGGGAAAAGCTGTAACCAAGAGTCAGTAGCCACAAAACGGTCAAGGCGACACTTCACATGCAGAGGAGGCAAACTCGTGGTGGTGTAAGTGTAACAAGGGCCTCGAAAGCCAAGATCGTGAAGAGAACAATCAGTAAGACAAGTCCGGAAAGCATTCATGGCGGATCCAAGGTGCTCAGATGAATGGAGAATTTGATTAAAATCGCCACCAACTAACCATGGGCCAGCCCATTGCGAGCTAAGATAACACAACAACTTGTAAGTTTCCATTTCTCCGAAGATCCAGACCAGCCATACAAGCATGTGATGCGCCACTTGGCACCACCAAAAGTACATACATAAGCATCCACATGCTGCGCAGAAAAACTAGACAAGTTACATTGAGATTTTCATTCCAAAACAAAGTGACCCCAGCTTTCCTACCCTCACTATCCCCAGCTACCCAATGAAACCTATGCAACTTACAAGCGACAAAGCGTATTTCAAAAGAGGATAATTTGGTTTCTAGAAAAAACACAAAAGTAAGGGCCTGAGAAGCAACCACCCTCAAAATCCAACGAACTGCCACAACAGCACCCAAACTGCGGCAGTTCAACACCAAGACCGACATTATGGCTGGCGACCCGAGGTGTCCCCCTGCAAACCGAATCAGTGAGAAAGAGCCCACAAACAACCAAACTGATACAAGTCGCACAGAAGAAAAACAACCCAAACTGAACTCGCTGGCAACCAAAGAAATCGGGTTCGAAGCTGAGTGAAAAACCCTGAGTCCACCCTAACGCAGTAACCCTAGATTACATTCTTAGGTGCTCTGACTTGAAAAGGAAACATTTACGCTGTTGTGTTCAGTGTTCCGGTGAATCTGCAATCTCTCGAACAATAATCCGTGGGTGGTTGAGCGTTCAAAATCAACTAGTGTCTGCTTGACTGCTTGTTCTAATTTAACAAATATGAAGTGATGTGGCCGCTGAACATACGCTCCTAAGTTTATTGATAGCATGCGATGTTTAAACCTAAAAACCTAAAAAATCCCTAAATTGAACACGTTCTTGTCATTTCCTCAGAGATTGATGGAAGGACGAAGCCAGACGACTGAAGCGCACGATTGAAGCCTTCTTGTCTTGAAGATTGCTAACATCTGTTGTGCGAGAACAGCAGCGCAAACAGGGGACCATGCCCATGGGTATAAAGTTTGGGCATATGCTCAAACAATATCTAGCCATTAGATTACAATTTATTTTTGAAAACATTAATCTCAACCGTATATGTATTATTTATTTAATAATTAGTTTTATAAAAAAGAAAAACAATCAAATAATAATAATAAGGGTATAATAGACTTTTTCAATTATAACTAACCACTCCCCCTTATTGATAGGAGATGAAGTTTACGGAAGTTTTTCTCACCAACTTCCTCTTGTCCATCTTAAAAAATAATACTAGCATTTTAATAATTATTCCACTAGTAACTTCCCTAAATATACGACATTGACATTGTGGAATTTTTTAAAAAACATCTATTAATGCTACAAAGTTTATGTCAAAAGATTTTTTTTAATTTATTATTTTTAAATAAAGTAAGTTGCTTAAAATGTGGAATCTTTATTAGAATTGATGGTTTATAGTTTTCTTTTCAAATTAGATATTTAACTAAGATTATACAATTTTCAAAATGCAAATGTAGATTTGTTTGCTCATTTAAGAAAAAGTGTAGATATTTACGTAAAAGGATATATTTTTTGAAACGAAGGTGTAGATTTGTATGACAGAAGTGTAGATTTTTAGTATTTTCTAAAAATGAAAGTAAAAGTGTAGATATTCAGATAAAATGATAGATTTTTCAAAATGAAGGTGTAGATTTATTTGATAGAATTGTAGATTTTTAGTAATTGCTCATTTAAGTAAAAGTGTAGTTATTTGAGTAAAAGGATAGATTTTGTAAAATGTAGGTGTAGATTTGTTTGATAAAAGTGTAGATTTTTTATTTGAACAATATAATTTTAAAACGAATGAGTGAAATTATTTTAATGAGTAATAAATAAGACAACCTAGGAATTTCACTTATGATCTATATTTATTTTAAAGGGTTCATGTCAAAGTATTTTCTAATTGCTTCTTTCAAAATAATTTGTTTAAAATGTACATCTTTCTTTCTCTTTTTCTAACTAGATCGGCTGCATTCCACTTTAAAAAATATTAATGGTTTATCATTTTTTTCAAATTAGATCGTTGCAATATACAAACTCATCTAAAATTACATTCTTATTTAGATTATAGTAAAATGTCTGATTTTTAAAATGTAAGTGTGGATTTTTTTAGAATTGTGAATTTTAATTAATTCCTAATTCAAGTAAAAGTGTAGATATTTTGGTAAAGTAATAGTTGTTTCAAAATATAATTCTTTGATTTATTTTGTTTGATTGTAATGTTTTATTAAGTAATAAATAAATTAAACGTTGTTCTTATACATTTCTATGAGGAGTCTTGTCAATTAAATTTCTAATTTGTTATTTTTAAATAATATTTTTTTGCATACAACGTGGGACTTTTGATTTTTCAAATCACTACTCCACTTCTATTACAGTTAAAAAAATTATAAGCCAATTGTGGGAATATTTATTAGAATTATTGATTTATTTCTTTCCCTGTAAACTAGATCATGCAATCTTATATTTTTTTCCTTTTTAAAAAATAAAAATTAAATTTAACATCTATACCCCTATAATAAACAGTAAAATCTGAACCTTCAATTTATTTGTTATAAATCCAACGGACATGATTTAATTGAGCACCATGCTCAAAATCATTTTGAGCACCTTCCCCTCTGAACAGCAGCGCACAATTTCAGTGGTAAGGGCGATGTGCGGAGGACGAAGCCCATCACACAACTTTCATATTGAGCATCTCGCTTGTTCGGCCCTCGTGGCCTTTGTTTCTTCTCCTTTAGCGCCCACATTTCTAATCAACCGAAGGGTCTTGGCCCATGCTTCGGTCAAGCTAGACTGGCCTGTTCCATCTGTGCCCAAGAAAAACCCAAACAAGCTGAGACCCTAACCCATTACTTTCGATCAGCCGCTGCCATATCTGCCCATTTCTATCATTTTCTATAAAAAGAAAGCAATAGTAATAACCAAAAGAGGGTAGCCGACATGTTCTTCATCTTCCTTGCGACAATTCTCTTTTCCACTCATGTTCCCTTCACTGGAACATTCCCCGTCGGCAATGTCTTCAAATCCCAGGAAAATCGAAAACCAAAACCCACAACAGTGAGCCTCCCCACGTTCTCTTACTAAACATGGTGTTCTATTCCACATTTTCTCCTCTCTTGATTCGAAACCTTGAGATCGATAACCCAGCAATCAGAAAAATCAAACCCACGTCCCCGAAAATCATCTCACCGAGAAAACTCTATCAGCACAGCATTACCATCGGAAAACTATTCTACACCACACCCCTCCCACTCATCTTCGCCTCCGAAAAGAGAAACACGACAGAAGAACATCTTACGGTCATCTCTGTTCGACTGTCCTGCTCTTGCAAACTAAAAGTTGAAAAACGAAAGCATCAGACTCATCTGACTTTCATCTACAAACGCTGTAGTGCCATGTCCACCGACGAATTCAAAACCGCAACTGAGGCCACTCGTCTGGATGTGTTTGTCTTCGGTGGCTCAACAAGGAGGCTCGTATTTCCAGTCTCCATTATCTCTTGTTTTTATTTATTTGAGGTCGATTTACGCACTACGATTCCCATCAGCTTGTCTTTCCTTTCGTCTTAAGAATTATTCAATTTCATTCATATATAACTCCTCACTTTGTCGTTTCATTAATTTGTTCGTGGCGTTGATTTTTTTCCCTTTCTTTTCTTCTTCTTGTCCTTTCCCAGTCGAGCCGTACAACCCTTATGCTCCTTTCGGTTTTACAATTGTTCTGATGTTTGTCAGAATCGAACCCTAAAGCGCGATAGTTATTAGTGTTTCGTAATGCTCTCGATCTAGCACAAAGCGCATCCCCTTTTGTTCGTTCTTGTTCAAATTTTGATAATATACTGTTCGGGCTTAGCTCGCAAGGGTTCATTAAGTTGGATAGTTTTTATAAATATTTTGTGTGGTTTAGCTTGATTCAAGTGCCTATTCATTCTTGGTCATTGCTTATATTTCCTGTATTTTCTTATCTGGCTGAGGTAAAAATGAACCCATTGAACCAGAGATGAATTGTACCAGAGATGAGGGCATGTACGCATCTGCTTGGGCTTCACTTTGGATGTCAATTCTACCGAACTCCAGGACTGGAGTTGACCATGGTGGTGGGATTTGGGCTCCCCGACAACTTATCATGGAACATGTTCGTTCTCGGCGTGAGGAAATGAAAATGCTCGCTATCTTTCTTTCGATTTGCACGGGAGATTTCTGAAAACGAAATTTGATGCAGAAGCTTGGATATTCGTAGAACCGCGCATGAATACGGACCCATGAACAAGATTTTTATTCTCTCATTATCACTTCATTTCACTTTATCCTACCATCTCTTTGGGCTAAAATGTTAATGTCTACGAACTAAGGCTGCGTTCGGTTGCCAAAACTGATGGTAGAAATGTGGTAGTTTTGGTCTGGTTGTTTTGGTTGGTTGTTTTGTGGTAGTTTTGTTGGTTGTTTATGTTGGTTGTTTTATGGTTGTTTTGAAAAAAGTGTTAGGCAGATGGCGGTTTCGTCTGGGTTTTGAATAAAGTTAGTTATGTTAGTTATGTGCAGTGCGTTTACTGTTTTCAGTGTTACAAATAAAATTTTAAAAGTAGTGTTAAAAAAAAATTGTAAGTGAAGTTAAATATATGTTGAAATTAAATTATAGCCGTTATTATTTTTTTTTTAAATTTTATATTTGACAATTAATTTATAATACGTGTATTAATCTATGAATAAAATTTTAACATATATTTGTAAAGAATAAACAACTACATGCTATTCAGATAAACATATTTCATATTACATTTAAAAACAATCTGTTGTTAAATAAGTTAAAATATATACAGATATTCAATTTTAGCCATTAATTATTATTCTTTATTAATTTTTTATTCACAATTAATTTATAATACGTACGTATTAATTTAATCTATGAATAAAATTTTAACTATATTTGTAAAGAATAAACAACTACATGCTATTCAACATATTTTATATTAGATTTAAAAAATGTTGTTAAATAAGTTAAAATATATACAGATATTCAATTTTAGCCATTAATTTATTATTCTTTATTAATTTTTTATTCACAATTAATTTATAATACGTACACGTATTAATTTAATCTATGAATAAAATTTTAACATATTTGTAAAGAATAAACAACTACATGCTATTCAGCATATTTATATTAGATTTAAAAACAATCTGTTGTTAAATAAGTTAAAATATATACAGATATTCAATTATAGCCATTAATTATTATTATTCTTTATTAATTTTTTATTCACATTAATTTATAATACGTATACGTATTAGTCTATGAATTAAATTTTAACATATATTTGTAAAGAATAAACAACTACATGCTATTCAGATCAACATATTTATATTACATTTGAAAACAATTTGTTGTTAAATAAGTTAAAATATAGTTGAAATTAAATTATAGCCGTTAATTATTATTCTCTTTATTAATATTCATAAGTTCAATGAAAAAGCAATTCATCTAGTAATACAACATTGAGTGTAAGCAAATATTATTTAGTGAAATTCAAAAACATAAACTCAAACTTAAACAGCAGTCGTTACCGTCGTAGTGTCTTCTTACCCAAACGTCGATTAATTTAATACAATAAAAGTTCATACGACATAAAATTTTTTTTGAGAATTCAACGCCTATTAGCATATATAGCATCAGCTAGCTGGTTACGCATATTAGTCATGCTCAAAGGATCGGCAAGCTCATCTGGGTCATCATCGGGCAAGTGTTCTTCGTCTTCATCATCATCATCATCAGCACTGGATCCTTCTCTCCCCTCCTTCTGTTCCTCCCCCTTCAACCCTGCCTGAGGTGTCCGAGGCAGGTTTGTTCAACATCACATAGTTATGCAATGCGAAACACGCACTTATAATCCGACTCTGGTCATTGACATCATACGGTGGAACGTTGTCCAGTATCGTCCATTTTTCTTCAGCACTCCATAACATCTCTCAATGACACTTCTTAGAGATGAGTGCGATCTATTAAAGTGCTCCTTTACGGTCGTTGGTGGAGCTCCTCTAAATTGGGTGGGGTGAGCAGCGTTATGAAGTATGGGGCCATTACACCATTACGATTTGCGTATCCCTTATCACCTAAGTAGTATTTTCCTGCAAAGCACCTTTTTGGTTACCCAATATTAACACTAACATATTATTCATAGTTTGGTAAGTGATGATTATCATACCTGGGGGTGGTTCAGGGAAGCACATGCTGAGGTCAGATCGTGCTTCGTGAAGGACACGTGCAATGCATTGATCCCTCACATCCTGTAAGCACAAACGTAAATAACATGTTGAAGTCACACACCCCGAGCACGTTCATCGTTGGGTGGCCGCTCCTACCACGGTACTCCAATTGTAGCGGTCCTGGTATGATGACGTTAATGTGGGTACCATCCAACGCTCCAATGGCATCCTGCCAATTATTGGTGAAAATATAACAGATAATTACCAATTTGAATGAAACGCACATAGTCTCATGAGGTGATTAATCGATACCTTAAAGTACGGGTCATAACGAGGGTCCCCAGCAAGCTTTGGATGAATTGTAGCCCATTCGTCAGTATTAGGCTTCACGTAGTCGTGTCCGAATGCCCACATCAAGCCCAATACCCTCTTGAAGTGGTGGCTACCAGTCTCTGGACTCAGGCTGAATCTCTCACAAGCTTCTCGGTTCGATGTTTTGTGTGCTAGTATGTACAAGAACAGTGCTATGTCAACTTGAATGCTGACGTGTTGTGTGCGCTTCAGCCCATACTTTACTTCCATCATCTCGCACAAACGGAGGAACGAATCCTTATCCAACCTTAAGGCATTGTGAATCCTTTTTGGATTGCTCCTAAGTAGAGCATTAACCCACATTTCCCGGTGAATTCATTGTCATGCATGGGAATAGGTAGGGGAATGTTGTGTCGGTGTGATGCAAGTGTTAAGGTGGTGTCATCAATCAGGTTGACTGCCTCTTGGTGAATACCTCTCATCGCGGTTACAAATTGCAAAAATGCTTGTGGATCGTTCAATAACGTGTAACGAAATCTTCGTCAGCCATGATATCTGTTAAAAGAATTTCGATAATTTACTATGACATGAAAACAATAATAATGCATAATCAAATTCATTAAGGAATGTAAAACAATCAACATAAAACAGTTATGCGCATAAACTACACACACATGTAGTTATATAATACAACGTCCCAAAATGATGCGCATTTGTGGAAAAAAAATACTAGTAGTACTACAAGCAAATCTAGTTCTAGGAAAAACAAAGTCCAACATCCACACGAGAGTACAGTTAATACAAGCCGATATAGTTCTACAAATACACAGAGTACATCCCTCCGAAGATAAGAGTAACAAACAAACTAAGACCTAGAAGAGCGCTGACTCCGCACAAGGGAGTTGATGTATGCTAGGGCAGATTTTTTTCCTCCCTCTTCCATCATCCCCTTGAACATGGCCCTACGACTCGGGACCTCCAGGGCCACTGCAGCATATGCAAGCAACTCATCGTCATCCCTCACCTCTGGTATACTGTGCAGAGCTTTAACAGCTTCATATTCGGTCCACTGATTGTCTTGAACACTGATAGCTTGCTGTGTAAACGCCTCCAACAATGATTTGATCTGTTAAGCGCAGATTAGTAGCATTACCGCGCTCTGCAATCATGTCCAACTGTATCGCATGTCGGTCCTCTTCCTAACCCTCTTCTGCTTCTTACATCCGGAAGAATCATCAGACTCAGGGACCTTTTTCCTAGAAGAGACGACACGCTGGCCCGGTAGGGGTAGAAGTAGGTGTCGGAGTCTGTGTGCTATGTAAGCTGGCATGGGGATGAAATCATCGTCCAAGTTGATCGCCCCCATGTTGTTGATGAAGGACTCGCTCCGTCGGGTGTAGCGTGGTGGAACGAAGGCCGTAACCATCGAGTTCTCCTTCAGTATCGCCGACGTCTGATGTCGGGATAGGAGTGCCCATGCTGAACTTTTTCTTTCCCTTCGTGTCACAGTCACCGTATACTAGCTGGAGGTAGTCTCTTCTTCAGGGCTGAAGCCCCTGGTCCTGAAGCGCAAGAACGATCTATCCTCCTACGGAATATAAAAACAATTAGTCATGTTCAAATGAAATAAAACACTTTAGAATGTAACTAATGAATTGTGTGTACCGCTATTTTAGCGTCCCCCAATCGGGGGCGTCAATGGTACGCTTGCTATAAGACCACCCAATGCCCGTAGTCCTGAACCCTTCAGCCTTTTCCAATCCACCCAATGATGTCTAATTACTTCCCTTTGGACTTGAAATTGGCATAAGTGTATTCCGTCTTGAAGATGGCATTGAATTCGTTCAAAACATTTGTCCATTTAACGGTTCTGCTTATACCTCTCCATTCGTCCAAGAGAGTGGCATAGTGTCGACCCATTAGTCAATCAGGCAGTTGTTTGCATCTATCCCACGTCGACATTGGTACGACTACTTTCACCCCACATTTCCTTTCCCTTTTTCCCTTAAGATGTTTTTTTCGGGTCAGTGGCCATCTATAAGTAGATAAAATTGCATTCAAATTAGTATCAAGTACCAATGTGTTGTCAATTGTTGTTGGACAATTTTAATATTCACATTTGTTGAACTATGCTTTTAGAAATTTCAGATGAATGTAAAACACAATTGTAATTAATACAATGTTATAACAATAATGTACATTTACTTAGTTTGAAATGACCTTACAACTAATTCCAGCGGATGTAAACTCGTGCTACTAATACCCCTAACATCCTAATTGATAGCCATCTGCCGCACGTCCATCATTGTTCCGTCTTCTCTGCAGATTGGTGGAGTACTCGCGATGCCATTTGTTTGCTTCATCACGTCACCGACCATCAACTGATCACGATAATGTTGTTCTACCAATTAAGCTCAGAGTAATGTTGTCCTCGTCATCGCTTCGATTTATTATTCGGGACTATTCAGCTCAGAGTTTGTTTGCCCTCATCATCGCTGAGCAACAAGTGTAGACACTCAACACCCAATTGCCAACAAAGGACACAATGTACTATAACTACCGCATCTGCCACAATAGAACGACCCAAAATTTAGTATCTGTTCGAATCAAATTTTTCGGAATCGGGCCAAGGTGTTCGGGTACATCCTAATGTGGGGCGGCGTTATAAGCATGAGTTCCAGTTTAAGACAAATGACGGGTGTCGTACACTTGTCCGCAATTTTGTGGGCAATTTTATTATGTCAACATGATTTTCAGTTCCTGGATCACCACCATCTAATTAGGACGAAGCTAACCAAATAGGAACAACAATTGAATTTTCAAAACAGATGCCGTAACTAAACCAGCCAATACCACCAGATAAGCATGGAATGCCCAACAAATTCTCCAACCCAATTCTACCCAAATAACCACAATTCCAGAAACAATTCCAGAAGAAAAGCTCAACAGATTTCAACCGAAATAACCAGATAACCAAGGAATGGCACAACAAATTCTCCAACCGATTTCAACCCAAATAACCATAATTCCAGAAACAATTCCAGAAGAAAAGCTCCAAACAGATTCCCACCGAAACAACCACAATTCCAGAAACAATTCAAGAATAAATGCCCAACAGATTTCAACCGAAACAACCACAATTCCAGAAACAATTCAAGAATAAATGCCCAACAGATTTCAACCGAAATAACCACAAATTCCACCAACATTCCAGAAGTAATGCTCCAATCGATTTCAAACCAAATAACCACAATTCCAGAAACATTTCACATGCCAGATTCGAATCCGCAGCAGAGCATGCATGTTCAAAACATGCATAGAGATTAAAATACCGTAAATGGTGAGGCGTGTACCTTGGAGAAGTAGATGGTACGACCGAAGCGAGAGAAGGAGTAGAGGGGGCGGCGCATGAACCAACCAGATAACTAATCAAACCAAGCAAGTGAGGCAGATCAGAAAACAAAAGACACCCGAAGCAGCACACAAATGCAAACCGGGGTGTAAGGGTGTCAACCCTTTTTTTTCCTTAATTCTCAAATTAGGAGCAAATCGGAAGCAGGGCAACTTACCAAGCTCGAAAGGCAGGACCCAAATAGAAAGCGACGAAGATGTCAAAGAAGATTCAGGGAGAAAGAACTCAGTCAGAGAAGAACGGTGAGCCATTGAACCACCGGTGAGTGTCGGAGGTAGAAGATAAAGGAGAAGGGGAAGAAACGAAGTGCACAACGCTTCACTTACCTGTGTGCGGTGAGCCGCGATCCGAGATTTAACCCACAAAAACGGAAGTAGCACAAGAAAAGAAGGGAGAAGGGAGGTAGAAGACGACACACCGGGCAGCTACGGGCTTTAGTCAGACATTTGCAAATCGACAAGCAAGGTCGACAAGGGAGAACAGAGAACAACGGAGGAAGAAGATGAGCGGCGCGAACAACTTTCAGCGTCGAAATATGCGCAGCTCAACAAAACCTAGAAACTGCCTCAACCGAACAGTCAAAGGGTAGTATTGGCATCTTTGCCAAAACTGCCAAATACACAAATGCCACAAAACAGACATAAATAGACCACAACCGAACGAAGCCTAATGCTTGATGTTTCTTTTCTTTCTTTTTTGTGTGTGTTTTGTTGTTTGTATCTCTAAATCATTTGCAGGAAATCTTTGTCCCCTTGATCAAACTGACTCTTAGAGGATATTGGTGGCGGTTGTAAGTCGGTTCCAGGATGTGTGGTTAACCCTTTCTTTGTCTAGCGTGTCTCTTCTGTGGCTGTTGTCCTCAATGGGATATTTGAATTGTAGCCAGTACATACGCAGAAGATCATCCTTCTTTCCCCAATTTTCAATTTGATTGTATTTGTAAACTAACGTTTGCTCATGGACATCCAGTCTTTCCTGAATGATTTTCTCACATGTGTTGATGTATACCTCTTCTTCCTGGTACTTCCCCTTAATTCAAACCCATTTTCGGATGTTTATTTGGTTGCCGATGTGCATGTTATGTTCCTTCCTCTATGGTTATTTATTGATTCATTTTTATTTTCCTGTTTACGGCATGAAGCAGACTTTTTATTCGACACAGTTTTCTTCCTTGTATTTTCGGTTCGACATGAGCTTGTATGTATATTTAATTACCATACCAACTGCATCGGGGAAGTGAAGTGCTGACGGAAAGAAATTTGGTCTAGTCTGTAACTTGAATTCATTTGTTAACCATAGGCCCAAAGTTAGATTAATGTATATTTAAAATGGAGAAATTGATATGCTCAAGTCCTCACTACGGTAGTTTATTTCATGTTTGAAGAAAAGGGTTCAGTTAACGTACATAGCATCCACATAAATGCTACACACACCCAATGTAAAGCTTTTTTTTTTTGAAACAAATGTATATGTCATGTTTGAATCCTTGTGTTATATATTAGTTTGCCTATTTCGTATTATTTCCCAATATATAGATTAGAATGACAATTGTTGGGTCCAACCCAATATAGAGGCCCAAGGACATAGGAAGCCCTAGTTAGCCATAGGTCACCCCTTTGTAGAAAAACTTTAAGTTGGGGTATCATCCATGAATACGGGTCCTAGACACGGTCTATGTGAGGAATACCTATTTTCCTTAAAATTTTCCAAATCATCCATAATGTCAGAATAAAATTCACAATCAATTATTCAATTCCAAAATCAATTCAAAAATCCAAAAAATCAAATCTTCAAAATATGTCAAAAATCAAATCCACGAAATGAGTCTCAAATCAGCCCAATAATAACCCACTTCTTAAACTGTTTTTTGAGGCCCATTTCTGATCCGGCCCAATGTGTATTTCCTTAAAAAAGACCAAAAGCCCAATCGGACCAAAAGCGCAAACTGGGCCCAATTCAGCTCACATCAAAAAGCCCACTTTGACCTGACCCATTTTGGCTTGGCCCAACTTCACAAAACTCGGCCCATCAAACCCATTTCAGGCCCAAACCTAATTCGGGTCTAAACCCATTTTAGACCCAAGCCCAATTCGGGCCCAAACCCATTTCGAACCCAAACTCATTTTGGGCCCATATCTATTTAGGCCCAAACCTTGACCAAGGCCCAATTCAACCTAAAAGCCCAATCCAGCCCAAACCTTGACCAAGGCCCAATTCAACCAAAAGCCCAATCCGGCCCAAACCTTGACCAAGGCCCAATCCGGCCCAAACCTTGACCAATGCCCAATCCGGTCCAACTTTGACCCGACCCAATTATGACTAACCTGAACTTTGACTTGGTCCAACTTTGACAAATCTGAACTTTGACTTGGACCCAACTTTGACCCGGTCCAACTTTGACTTGGCCCGAAATTTGACCTTGACCCAAACTTCGACCAACCCAAAATTTTGACCCGATCCGTTTTTCCAACCCAAATCCAATTCAAATCCAAATTCAATTCAAATTTGATTCAATTCCAAACTCATTCAAATCCAAATTCATTTCAATTCTAATTCAAATCAACATTCATTCAACCCCTTTTCAACTTCGATTTCAATTTCATTCCAATTTCTCCTACACTCTAAATGTCTCATAGACCCGAGCTTCTCACAGACTTTGTCATTCCAATGATTCGAATGTCTCACAGACCTGAGCGTCTTACAGGCCCGAGCGTCTTACAGACCCAAGCGTCTCACAAACTTCGACATCTCAAGGTTTCAAATGTCTCATACACCCGAGCGTCTCACAGACTAGAATCCCAAACCCAAAACTTCTCAAAACTCTGAACCCTTCTAAATTTCAAACACCTCAAATATTTTCAAACTCCACAAACATCAAAACTTCCAAAACCCATCCCTGAACTACGTAAGGTCTGATCTCAACAGGGAGTTGAGTACGTAGGCAGCCCACATAGGGTGCAACCCCATTCCAATAAAAAAACCCTTTTCCCACTCTAAGGTGTTCTTCATATCTCTCAAAACACTCAAACCTTCTTCGGCTCTCACAAACTTCGAACCATCAGACTCCAAGTCTTGTCTATTCACTCAACCTCAGACTTTTCCCAAATCTTCATTCTATACTCCTTTGAATTCCCCAATTCCCTCTTCTAGGCGCTAGCTTGGCAGAAAAGCTCGCCTCAGCCACACTCTCTCTCTTTCTTCTCATCATAATCCTATCCTTGGCTTTTGAATGAATCTCTTTAATAAGGTTTTGAAAGATGGTAATCCTGACAATTAGAGACCAAGGTTTCCTCGGGCACCAATCCGAAGGGGTGTAACCCAGTGCGAACCCAATATAAAATCTCTGGCTTGATCAGATAATTCCTATCCATAGGCAACCAATCATCAGAGTCAATTAACGGTTCTCAGAACCCTTCTCCTCCCTTCCTAGTTCCTTAGGTCAAACTAGGTGGTGACTTGCTAACAGAAATTTTAGTAGGTAATATATACACAATTATGTATAGAAGATTAAACTAAGACATGGGGAAAATCAAGAATGTGCCAGGCCTATCGTACCCGGCACCAAGCACGACATAAAATAAAAAGTAAAAGAACCTTCTCAATCAATTGGGATAGCAAACAAAAACCTGGTCAAAGTAGCATGGAAGCATATTAAGACCAAGAATGTCGAACCCTAGGGACTTGTATAGAAAATTAGTCCTAGCCTTGGTAATTACTAAGTAAAGAAGGGGGAAAATGTGAAATATTTTCTAATCCTAATTAAACTAACCAAACTAAGTGATAATTACAATGAAATTATCCTAATAAGGAATATAACCATCCTACTATGCAACCATGATCATTTAATAAATGCTAAGTTTCTGAATTATCCCGAACATTTGAATATGCCAGACTCGTTGCCGGATTCTCAACACCCGGCATGTTCAACGACATTGAATATGCCGGATACATCCAACCCGGCATAAGATCCGGCACGATCAAAATGCGAATCTTTATCCCAGTTCCGAACTTCGAAAACAAGGACTTATTATCCATTTTCGAAACCAACAATCTCTCGTCAATATTCGACTGAGATAATGAAAATAGATAAGGAAATTCAATTCTTTAAATGTTGTCATCTACACTTATGCATCTAACAACGGTAAAAGATTACTAAGAATTTTTAACCAATTCAACTCTTGTCTTTTGAACCTTAAGCAGAATTTAGAAGGGGAAGAATAAGTAGCTTTCTTATTCTATCCTTTATGAAGACCAAATTCTTAGAAAAACTTGTAGAAATATATTGAATGATCATAGTTTTACAAGAAGATTACATTTCTAACTAAGATACAAAGACTTCTACCTAACAATCCATAACCAGAAGAGATTACAAAGGAAAGGAAGAATCATAGCCTTAACCCGATGATTTTTGTCTTCTTGAAGATGGTGGATCAAGTATAGCTCCTTGGTAGAAGATGACACCACACTTGGAGTGGATGGCGGAACTTCAGTATGAATGATGTGTTTTTATTGTGTGTGGAATGTCCCAACAATGAAGACTCTCGCCCTTTTTATAAGCACATTTTCCCACGTGCCGGATTCCATGCCGAGTCGCGTCGATCCGGCACCACGTGTAAAACGCGGGTAACCGTTTAACGGTAATAGCTATTCTGGCGAAACGTTGCATGTGCCGGATAGAATACACCCGGCACCATGCCCGACAGATATATTTGTCACGTGGAAAATAACTGTTGTCTGTTGACGAGGAGACGTGATTCTTGAATGTGCCGGATAGTAGTACCCAACATTAGCTCTGACATGGTATGCTCTAACGATCAGTGCAACCGTTATTAGTCAGAAAACAGGTATATACCGAATAGGGAATACCAGCATTATACCCGACACTTCATTTCTCTGATTGCCGTGAGTCGTAGTCCGGCGCTTTATCCGGCTTAGTCTTGAACTTTGATTCAGGGACTTATTTCCATGCAACAAAACATATAAAACATACCAAAATAAGTCTGAACTTTCATAATTCATATTATATACTCCCTCCGTCCTGAATTGACCGTCCTGTTTACTATTTGGACATGTCGTTTGACTTCAATATTTAACATATAAGATGAAATCATTTCAAAATTTAAGTTTTGCATATGATCCCTTACATGATAACTATGTATTACAAAATTTAGTTTTATAAAATTATTTTATCTTATATACTTAATATTGAAGTGGAAAAACGTGTCATAAAGTAAACAGGACGGTCAATTCAGGACGGAGGGAGTATAATATAACGTAAATGATGGTTATTAAATCTACATTTCGACTATTATTCTTATAACTATAACTACTATAATATGATAAGTCTGAGGCTTATCAAGGCCCTACACTTACCTTTTGCTAGTCCTCGAGCAAACTCAAATGGGAAAAGAATAATTGTTATGCACAAAATAGATAATCTTAATAATGACAGCTAGACAAACATTTTCAACTATTTTGACTCTAATTCATAAGCATCACTTAATCATCCTTATTCCATACAAAAACCTACTAATGGTTATAACATAAAATATTCAATTTTCAAAGATCGATCAAAGACTCTTGGGTTTTCTCTTTTTTTTTGTATAAGGGTTTTTGTATTTCTCTCCTTTTTTTCGGTTCCAACATTCAGCCCTATTTTCAAGGGTTTCTGAATGTGGCCAAGACACTCATCAATGGTTTTTATTGTTCAGCCCTATTTTTCAAGGGTTTCTGAATCAACCATGTTTTTTTCATTTAGAACGGGGAATTTAGGAGAAAAACAAAAGAAAAACTCTCATTTTTTTCTTTTATTTTGAGGCAACCTTGCAACCTCATATTGCTTTCTTTTTTTATATAAGAAGAAGGTATTTTTTTCGTTTTCTTATTTTCTTCTCATTTTTTTTCGAAGCTTTTTTTCATATTTTTTTCACCTTTTTCTAAGATATTTACCCACAAGAATTCTCACCATTTCGAAGAGAATAGAAACATATTACCCATAAGTAAATCATAGATAAAAATAGAAGTAAGGTCATATACTCATGTTAATAAGAAGAATCAAGAAGTTAAAATAAAAATCTATAAGTCATTAGAAGGGTTACCTCTTGAGAGAACAAGCATTCATTCTTTCCTAATCTTGTTTGATAAAGGACAACAAAAGGTTTAGTAAAACATTAATAAGACTCTTAACTTAAACATAGTATTTATATAACTGATATATATTTTATATATTTTTTGGGGGACCCCTGCCCTACACTTGGTAGGAACACTGTCCCTAGTGTTCAAAAGAAATAACTCATAGACTGTGTTTTTTAGAAAAAAGAAAAAAATATTTTATAGAAGGGAAGAGGACTCCCCTGATAGGTGAGAGTGAAGGTGCCCTACACTTGCTTCGCTGGTTCCATGACAGGGTTAGACGGGAGCGAAAGGGGGTCCGGGAACATAAACAGGTTGAAACGGATTGTTCTGGACTACTGCTCAGATACTTCTTCAACCTGGAACCATTGACTTTGAACCGTTTCTTTGGAATTTTCAAGCTCGAATGTAAAACTCGGTCATGG
>CM041776.1:405070188-405098253 GCA_023374045.1 Limonium bicolor | reverse complement strand
CCTTTTGGCAATTTTGAAAAGAGAGGATGATAGAGGAGGATGAGAGGAAGAAGAAATATGTAGTATTTTTGTGATTGGAGCTCAAATGGAGCTTGGGGATGCAGAAGAATGGAGATTAAGCCATTGTTGGCTTGGTTGGAAGTTCCATCGGCAGAGAGAGAGAGAGGGAGACGGCTGGGAGAGAAAGAGAGGAAGAGAGGAGAGGAGAGAGAGAGAGGGGGAAAAGGAAATAAGGAAGAGAGAGAGTGTGGGGTACTTGTGCCCATTGTTATTTGGCTCTCTCTTGACTTAATTAATTAGTTAACTGGTCACATGTGAGTGGCTGTCTACATAAATAAAACCGGCCCACCAATATAAACACGCTGGAGCTTTTTCGTCTTTTGACAGAAAACGCTCGTTTAATTGCCCGGTTTAGTACTATTCACTAACCGGGACTGTTTTACCGGAATTTCCTCTTTCCTTTAATTTTAATGGCTATTAAACTCCCATTAATGTTAATTATGTTATAAAATCAACTATTATTTTTACGGGTCGTTTAACTGTTTAAAGTCAATTTCGGGTTTCCTCGAAAAACCGCCTTAGACTCCGTTAGCGTTTTAACGCATTGTTTGGATCCGTTTTCTTCCGGAATTTCTCCCACACGTTCTCAGTGTGTAATTAAGGTATAAAAATATATTTATAACTCTAACGAAGGTTATGTACCTCCTAAAATAATTAAATAGTGTTTTCACGTTTTGTGACTTTTACGCATTTTCTTTTTCTTTTGGTTTATTTCTTCACCAATAATCTTAAGGACTTAATTAGCCTTAGAAAAATTATAATTACATAATTAATTAACACATTAAGGTTTGGGTATTTCAAAAGTAAAATATTATCTATTTAGAACAGGAGTGAGTATAGTATAGTTTATCAATTAAGAATCAATTGTAAAACTTAATTTATAAAATTATATTATCTTCTATTTTAAATATTGAAATAAACAAGACTGACAAGATGAGACTGAGGGAGTGATAGTAATCTGTCGTTGCTACAATCTCTCTTAAACTCGGTTCGTTCATCACGTCTGAAAATGAGCGCGGCGTCCAAGAACAAAAATATACACGTGTAGGGTAGTTATTGGTTTTTTTTTGCTGGGTCCCATTGACGGTCTCACAAATTTAAGAGCATTGATGCTCTCTTCGAACGGACCAATAATTACCAAATTGGTAAGCTCCACTCCGTGGATCTGGTCATATCATATTTGTGCCTCTGACCCTCACGTTTAATGCATCAAAAGTCCCAGGGGACATCACAAGTGACACCAAAGTCATTCTATAATGATAAATGGCGTGTGAGTTTAGAAAAACATAGACAAATTAACCTCACAAGTTGATTGAGCAATGGACAATATTTAATTGAAATAATTATAGGCGGTGTATTTTTAAGAAAAATAATAATTTGTTTTAATAGATGATAAATTGTGGTTGTGCGAAGGAAGAATTCAATCTTGGGAGGTGATAAGACTTTTAAGGGTTTGTATAGAAGAGAAAGTGATAAGCTACATAAGAACTAGATTATTACGGGTTTGGTTTGTACATGAAAAAAAAATGACATCGAGAATTTGGGAATGTACGAGAAAAGTTATTTGTTGATGCTTTTGTTTGTTTGGTTCGTGCAGGGATAGAAAATGAATTATCCGTTAAATGTTAACAACGGTAGATCTTAAATCAACGTCAATGGATAAACATGATATTGGCCAACTACGTCGATCATTGAATGGTCACATGGTGAATAGTTTTGAGAAAATGAATCTCATACACAATGAGCATGTTTGGGGAGGGACTACCCATACTAGATTAATCATCTTATTCGGTTAACTGGTTTCAGTTAACCGGTTCTTCAGTTTTTTAAAATTCAATTTTATTTATTACTATTTCTTTTAGAACGGTTAACCGGATTCGGTTAACCATTTAATTCGGTTATCTAAAATTCAATTCCATTACGATTTCGTTTAGGCAGGTTAACCTTTTAATTCGGTTCAGTTTTATCGGTTAACCTTGTAGTCATATATTTTTGGGAAAATTCACGGGATACCACTAAAAGTTGTTAGTTTACAAAAGACTACAGTTTTTAAAAAAGTTTTCCAAATACCACAAAAAATAATTTTAATTCACCAGATACTACAAATTACTAACCCAAAACTTTTTAAGACCAAAATACCCCTACTTGTTAATAAGCATAGTTCACGGTATACCATATAAATATTTTTAGTTCACAAGATACCACAACTTTTATTAAAATATATTAAAAAATAATAAAAAATTAATTTATTATTTTATTGGTTTAAATTTATTAATAACAAAAACACATATATAAAACTTTTTTTTAAAAAAATATTAAAAATACTATGTATCATTGAAAGCTAAAAAACTTAATTAAAAATAAAAAATAGTTAAGAGAATGATAATTCAATTTTTTTTTAATATTTTTACTCAAAGTAGCTTTAGTAATGTAAAGTAGTATTATAACAAATTAAATTTATATAAAGTAAATTATAAAAATTAAATTATCATTCTATTTACTGTTTTTGTCTATTTTTAATCTTTGTGGCTTCTCTAATGTATTATATTTTTATAATTCTTTAGATATTTTATTATTTTATTATTTTGTATATGGTATTTTTTATTTTTTTTATTTCAACCCTTATATGAAGAACATTAAATTTTACTAGTTAATTTTTCAACACATGTTTATTAATTTTTGTTATGAATTAAAATATATAAAATGATATTATTAAAAAATATTAGACTATAATACTTTATATGATATCACTTTATATATTTAAGTCAAAATACAAAAATTATTAAATATATTTGGAAGTAGCAAAAGTTAACTTTTGACTAATATACAACTAAAGTTAACTTTTTCTTATATATGGGTTAAAATTGTAAAAATAAAAAATACCACACATATATAATAATAAAATCTCTAAAATTTGACAAACATAGTAAAGAGAATGATAATTTATTTTTTATAACCTTACTTTGTATAATTTTTAAATTTTTTATATTTTTAAAATTATTAGAGAAGAAATATTATAAATTTTCTGGATAATAATTTTATTAACTACTTGGTTTTTTAATTTTTTTTAAATTTCTTAGTAATTTTATAATTATATATTTGCTATTTTTAATTTTATAAAATTTCAACCTATATATTAATATACCTATATATTTCTATTATTTTTTATTGTCTTTAATATATTTGTGGTATCTTGTGAATTAAATATATTTATGTGGTATATCGTGAACTATGTTTATTAACAAGTAGGAGTATTTTGGTCTTAAAAAGTTTGGGGATAGAAATTTGTGGTATCTGGTGAATTAAAATTATTTTTTGTTGTACCTGGAAAACTTTTTTAAAAACTGTGGTCTTTTGTGAATTAACAAACTTTTTAGTGGTATCTCGTGAATTTTCCCTATATTTTTTAATGATGAGACCGATATCATTAATATTATAGTACAACATTGATCATTTACCTAAATCATAAGTGACAAATAAAACACATTTGTCAAAAATATAATAATATGTATATTCCCTCACTAGCTAACATTAAGGGGCTGTTCTGAGTTTTCAACAAAAAGCGCTTTTTCCTTTAATCTACCCCTAGTTAACAAATAACTAACTGACACATATACATTGAGTTAGATTTTAACAAATAATAAACTGCCACATGGTAGTCAAAAAGTAAAAGTATGAGATTAATTGTCCACTTGTGCTGAACGAACGCGGCCTAAATATTATATAAGGTGAACATTAGTATTTGAAGTTTTTCATTGTTCATATAATTGGTTAATAACGGTTGACCGAGCACCGTTCTGGAAAATTTATACCGTTATTGAAATTGAAACCGATCAATTTATACGGTCCGGTTAACTATACCGTAAAACCGGTACGGTTAACCAGAAAACATGTATGGTTCCTTTGATTTCAGACGGATATGACGGTTTCGAATTTTTTTGTGCAGCCCTACAATATCGTGCTGCTTCTAGCATTTGCAAACATTTTCTCTTTTCTCTCTTATTCTTACTTATTTTGGCAGCTGCTTACAGGTGGATTCCACTTTTTCTTAAAAGCTCGATTCATTTTAGTAACTAGCAGCTGCTAACAGCTGACATCAAACAGAGGCTTCGTTCGGTTGTGGTCTATTTATGTCTGTTTTGTGGCATTTGTGTATTTGGCAGTTTTGGCAAAGATGCCAATACTACCCTTTGACTGTTCGGTTGAGGCAGTTTCTAGGTTTTGTTTGAGCTGCGCATATTTCGACGCTGAAAGTTGTTCGCGCCGCTCATCTTCTTCCTCCGTTGTTCTCTGTTCTCCCTTGTCGACCTTGCTTGTCGATTTGCAAATGTCTGACTAAAGCCCGTAGCTGCCCGGGTGTGTCGTCTTCTACCTCCCTTCTCCCTTCTTTTCTTGTGCTACTTCCGTTTTTGTGGGTTAAATCTCGGATCGCCGGCTCACCGCACACAGGTAAGTGAAGCGTTGTGCACTTCGTTTCTTCCCCTTCTCCTTTATCTTCTACCTCCGACACTCACCGGTGGTTCAATGGCTTCACCGGTTCTTCTCTGACTGAGTTCTTTCTCCCTGAATCTTCTTCGACATCTTCGTCGCTTTCTATTTGGGTCCTGCCTTTCGAGCTTGGTAAGTTGCCCTGCTTCCGATTTGCTCCTGATTTGAGAATTAAGGGAAAAAAAAGGGTTGACACCCTTACACCCGGTTTGCATTTGTGTGCTCGGGTGTCTTTTGTTTTCTGATCTGCCTCACTTGCTTGGTTTGATTAGTTATCTGGTTGGTTCATGCGCCGCCCCCTCTACTCCTTCTCTCGCTTCGGTCGTACCATCTACTTCTCCAAGGTACACGCCTCACCATTTACGGTATTTAATCTCTATGCATGTGTTTGAACATGCATGCTCTGCTGCGGATTCGAATCTGGCATGTGAAATTTTCTGGAATTGTGGTTATTTGGTTTGAAATCGATTGGAGCATTACTTCTGGAATGTTGGTGGAATTTGTGGTTATTTCGGTTGAAATCTGTTGGGCATTTATTCTTGAATTGTTTCTGGAATTGTGGTTGTTTCGGTTGAAATCTGTTGGGCATTTATTCTTGAATTGTTTCTGGAATTGTGGTTGTTTCGGTGGGAATCTGTTGGAGTTTTTCTTCTGGAATTGTTTATGGAATTATGGATATTTGGGTTGAAATCGGTTGGAGAATTTGTTGTGCCATTCCTTGGTTATCTGGTTATTTCGGTTGAAATCTGTTGAGCTTTTCTTCTGGAATTGTTTCTGGAATTGTGGTTATTTGGGTAGAATTGGGTTGGAGAATTTGTTGTGGCATTCCATTTGGTTAGCTTCGTCCTAATTAGATGGTGGTGATCCAGGAACTGAAAATCATGTTGACATTAATAAAATTGCCCACAAAATTGCGGACAAGTGTACGACACCCGTCATTTGTCTTAAACTGGAACTCATGCTTATAACGGCCGCCCCACATTAGGATGTACCCGAAACACCTTGGCCCGATTCCGAAAAATTTGATTCGAACAGATACTAAATTTTGGGTCGTTCTATTGTGGCAGATGCGGTAGTTATAAGTACAGTTGTTCCTTTAGTTGGCAATTGGGTGTTGAGTGTCTACACTTGTCTGCTCAGCGATGATGAGGGCAAACAAACTCTGAGCTGAATAGTCCCGAATAATAAATCGAAGCGATGACGAGGACAACATTACTCTGAGCTTAATTGGTAGAACAACATTATTCGTGATCAGTTGATGGTCGGTGACGTGATGAAGCAAACAAATGGCATCGAGAGTACTCCACCAATCTGCAGAGAAGACGGAACAATGATGGAGCGGCGGCAGATGGCTATCAATTAGGATGTTAGGGGATATTAGTAGCACGAGTTTATTGAATTGTTGTACATTTTCAAACTAAGTAAATGTACATTCATTGTTATAACATTGTATTAATTACAATTGTGTTTTACAATTCAGAATAAATTTCTAAAAGCATAGTTCAACACATGTTAATATTAAAATTGTCCAACAACAATTGACAACACATTGGTACTTGATACTAATTTGAAATGCAATTTTATCTACTTATAGATGGCCACTGAACCACGCAAAAAAACATCTAAGGGAAAGAAGGGAAAGGAAATAGATGGGGGTGAAAGTAGTCGTACCAATGTCACGTGGGATGATGATCAAACAACTTGCCTGATTAGACTAATGGGTCGACACTATGCGCACTCTCTTGGACGAAATGGAGAGGTAGTAAGCAGAACCGTTAAATGGACAAATGTTTTGAACGAATTCAATGCCATCTTCAAGACGGAATACACTTATGCCAATTTCAAGTCCAAAAGGGAAGTAATTAGACATCATTGGGTGGATTGGAAAAGGCTGAAGGGTTCAGGCACTACGGGCATTGGGTGGTCTTATAGCAAGCGTACCATTGACGCCCCCGATGAGTGGTGGGACGCTAAAATAGCGGTACACACAATTCATTAGTTAACATTCTAAAGTGTTTTATTTCATTTGAACATGACTAATTGTTTTTATATTCCGTAGGAGGATAGATCGTTCTTGCGCTTCAGGACCAGGGGCTTCAGCCCTGAAGAAGAGGACTACCTCCAGCTAGTATACGGTGACTGTGACACGAAGGGAAAGAAAAAGTTCAGCATGGGCACTCCTATCCCGACATCAGACGTCGGCGATACTGAAGGAGAACTCGATGGTTATCGGCCTTCGTTCCACCACGACTACACCGACGGGAGCGAGTCCTTCATCAACAACATGGGGGCGATCAACTTGGACGATGATTTCATCCCCATGCCAGCTTACGATAGCACACAGACTCCGACACCTACTTCTACCCCTACCGGGCCAGCTGTGTCGTCTCTTCTAGGAAAAAGGTCCTCTGAGTCTGATGATTCTTCCGGATGTAAGAAGCAGAAGAGGGTTAGGAAGAAGGACCGACATGCGATACAGTTGGACATGATTGCAGAGCGCGGTAATGCTACACAATCTGCGCTTAACAGATCAAATCAGTTGTTGGAGGCGTTTACACAGCAAGCTATCAGTGTTCAAGACAATCAGTGGACCGAATATGAAGCCGTTAAAGCTCTGCACAGTATACCAGAGGTGAGGGATGACGATGAGTTGCTTGCAGATGCTGCAGTGGCCCTGGAGGTCCCGAGTCGTAGGGCCATGTTCAAGGGGATGATGGAAGAGGGAGGAAAAAAATCTGCCCTAGCATACATCAACTCCCTTGTGCGGAGTCAGCGCTCTTCTAGGTCTTAGTTTGTTTGTTACTCTTATCTTCGGAGGGATGTACTCTGTGTATTTGTAGAACTATATCGGCTTGTATTAACTGTACTCTCGTGTGGATGTTGGACTTTGTTTTTCCTAGAACTAGATTTGCTTGTAGTACTACTAGTTTTTTTTCCACAAATGCGCATCATTTTGGGACGTTGTATTATATAACTACATGTGTGTGTAGTTTATGCGCATAACTGTTTTATGTTGATTGTTTTACATTCCTTAATGAATTTGATTATGCATTATTATTGTTTTCATGTCATAGTAAATTATCGAAATTCTTTTAACAGATATCATGGCTGACGAAGATTTCGTTACACGTATATTGAACGATCCACAAGCATTTTTGCAATTTGTAACCGCGATGAGAGGTATTCACCAAGAGGCAGTCAACCTGATTGATGACACCACCTTAACACTTGCATCACACCGACACAACATTCCCCTACCTATTCCCATGCATGACAATGAATTCACCGGGGAAATGTGGGTTAATGCTCTACTTAGGAGCAATCCAAAAAGGATTCACAATGCCTTAAGGATGGATAAGGATTCGTTCCTCCGTTTGTGCGAGATGATGGAAGTAAAGTATGGGCTGAAGCGCACACAACACGTCAGCATTCAAGTTGACATAGCACTGTTCTTGTACATACTAGCACACAAAACATCGAACCGAGAAGCTTGTGAGAGATTCAGCCTGAGTCCAGAGACTGTTAGCCACCACTTCAAGAGGGTATTGGGCTTGATGTGGGCATTCGGACACGACTACGTGAAGCCTAATACTGACGAATGGGCTACAATTCATCCAAAGCTTGCTGGGGACCCTCGTTACGACCCGTACTTTAAGGTATCGGATTAATCACCTCATGAGACTATGTGCGTTTCATTCAAATTGGTAATTATCTGTTATATTTTCACCAAATAATTGGCAGGATGCCATTGGAGCGTTGGATGGTACCCACATTAACGTCATCATACCAGGACCGCTACAATTGGAGTACCGTGGTAGGAGCGGCCACCCAACGATGAACGTGGGGGTGTGTGACTTCAACATGTTATTTACGTTTGTGCTTACAGGATGTGAGGGATCAATGCATGATGCACGTGTCCTTCACGAAGCACGATCTGACCTCAGCATGTGCTTCCCTGAACCACCCCCAGGTATGATAATCATGACTTACCAAACTATGAATAATATGTTAGTGTTAATATTGGGTAACCAAAAAAGGTGCTTTGCAGGAAAATACTACTTAGGTGATAAGGGATACGCAAATCGTAATGGTGTAATGGCCCCATACTTCAATAACGCTGCTCACCCCACCCAATTTAGAGGAGCTCCACCAACGACCGTAAAGGAGCACTTTAATAGATCGCACTCATCTCTAAGAAGTGTCATTGAGAGATGTTATGGAGTGCTGAAGAAAAAATGGACGATACTGGACAACGTTCCACCGTATGATGTCAATGACCAGAGTCGGATTATAAGTGCGTGTTTCGCATTGCATAACTATGTGATGTTGAACAAACCTGCCTCGGACACCTCAGGCAGGGTTGAAGGGGGAGGAACAGAAGGAGGGGGAGAAGGATCCAGTGCTGATGATGATGATGATGAAGACGAAGAACACTTGCCCGATGATGACCCAGATGAGCTTGCCGATCCTTTGAGCATGACTAATATGCGTAACCAGCTAGCTGATGCTATATATGCTAATAGGCGTTGAATTCTCAAAAAACAATATTTTATGTCGTATGAACTTTTATTGTATTAAATTAATCGACGTTTGGGTAAGAAGAACACTACGACGGTAACGACTGCTGTTTAAGTTTGAGTTTATGTTTTTGAATTTCACTAAATAATATTTGCTTACACTCAATTGTTGTATTACTAGAATGAATTGCTTTTTCATTGAACTTATGAATATTAATAAAGAAGAATAATAATTAACGGCTATAATTTAATTTCAACATATATTTTAACTTATTTAACAACAAATTGTTTTCAAATGTAATATAAAATATGTTGATCTGAATAGCATGTAGTTGTTTATTCTTTACAAATATATGTTAAAATTTAATTCATAGACTAATACGTATACGTATTATAAATTAATTGTGAATAAAAAATTAATAAAGAATAATAATAATTAATGGCTATAATTGAATATCTGTATATATTTTAACTTATTTAACAACAGATTGTTTTTAAATCTAATATAAAATATGCTGAATAGCATGTAGTTGTTTATTCTTTACAAATATATGTTAAAATTTTATTCATAGATTAAATTAATACGTGTACGTATTATAAATTAATTGTGAATAAAAAATTAATAAAGAATAATAATAATTAATGGCTAAAATTGAATATCTGTATATATTTTAACTTATTTAACAACAGATTGTTTTTAAATCTAATATAAAATATGTTGAATAGCATGTAGTTGTTTATTCTTTACAAATATATGTTAAAATTTTATTCATAGATTAAATTAATACGTGTACGTATTATAAATTAATTGTGAATAAAAAATTAATAAAGAATAATAATAATTAATGGCTAAAATTGAATATCTGTATATATTTTAACTTATTTAACAACAGATTGTTTTTAAATGTAATATAAATATGTGAATAGCATGTAGTTGTTTATTCTTTACAAATATATGTTAAAATTTTATTCATAGATTAATAATACACGTATTATAAATTAATTGTGAATAAAAATTAATAAAAATAATAATAATTAATGGCTAAAATTGAATATCTGTATATATTTTAACTTATTTAACAACAGATTGTTTTTAAATCTAATAAAAATATGTTGAATAGCATGTAGTTGTTTATTCTTTACAAATATATGTTAAAATTTTATTCATAGATTAATAATACGTGTACGTATTATAAATTAATTGTGAATAAAAATTAATAAAGAATAATAATAATTAATGGCTAAAATTGAATATCTGTATATATTTTAACTTATTTAACAACAGATTGTTTTTAAATGTAATATGAAATATGTTTATCTGAATAGCATGTAGTTGTTTATTCTTTACAAATATATGTTAAAATTTTATTCATAGATTAATACATACACGTATTATAAATTAATTGTCAAATATAAAATTTAAAAAAAAAAATTTAATAATTAACGGCTAAATTTAATTTCAACATATATTTTAACTTCACTTACAATTTTTTTAACACTTTTAAATTTTATTTGTAACACTGAAAACAGTAAACGCACTGCACATAACTAACATAACTAACTTTATTCAAACAGCCAGACGAAACCGCCATCTGCCTAACACTTTTTTCAAAACAACCATAAAACAACCAACAAAACTACCACAAAACAACCAACCAAAACAACCAGACCAAAACTACCACATTTCTACCATCAAAATTCCAACCGAACGCAGCCAGAACCATTTATCTGTGTTAGCATATTTATAATATATTTAATAACATATTATGATGATTCATATATGGATCATATATGGATCTCATACTCTTTTTCAATAATAATGAAATACAAAACAGTCAAAATTAAATTAAAGCAATCACCAATCTAATTTAACAAGTAAAGCCTACTGTCGGTTCGTTTGGGGACAGCTGCTGGGGGCTGCTGTTGGGTCCTGCTGCTGGAAATTGAGAAGCTGTCTGCTGATGGTTTTGCAGAAGCTGTCAGCTGATAGTTTTAGTGTTTGGTGGAACGTCTGCTGATGGTTTTAAAAAGCAGAGACAATTGTTGGTTCCTGCTGCTGAAAATTGAGAAGCTGTCTGCTGATGATTTTGCGGAAGCTGTCAGCTACTGGTTTTGGGTGTTTGGTGGAAATCTGCTGATTTTAGAAATTGAGAAACTGTCTGCTGCTGGAAGCTGTTCCCCAAACGAGGTCATTATCAATTATAGAGAAAAAGAATGAGGCGGACTTTTAATACTTTTCATTGTCACATGCAAAAAACAAATCTTCCCGATTCTCACTGCCCGATTCTCCAGAAAATCCCACAAACACAAACTACACTAGATTTAATTTCTTAGGAAAATTCACGGGATACCATTAAAATGTTTGTTAATTCACAAAAGACCACAATTTTTAAAAAAGTATTCCAGATACCACAAAAAATAATTTTAATTCACCAGATACCACAAATTACTAACCCAAAACTTTTTATGACCAAAATACTCCTACTTGTTAATAAGCATAGTTCACGGTATACCACATAAATATTTTTAGTTCACAAGATACCACAACTTTTATTAAAATATATTAAAAAAAAATTAAAAATAAAAAAAAATTTTAATTTATTATTTTATTGGTTTAAATTTTATTAAATAACAAAAACACATATATAAATAACTTTTTTTAAAAAATATTAAAAAATACTATATATCATTGAAAGCTAAAAAACTTAATTAAAAATAAAAAATAATTAAAAGAATGATAATTCAAATTTTTTATAATATTTTTACTCAAAGTAGCTTTAGTAATGTAAAGTAGTATTATAAAAAATTAAATTTATATAAAGTAAATTATAAAAATTAAATTATCATTATCTTTATTGTTTTTGTCTATTTTTAATCAACTTTGTGGCTTCTCTAATGTATTATTCTTTTTATAATTCTTTAGAGATTTTATTATTTTATTATTTTGTATATAGTATTTTTTATTTTTTCAATTTCAACCCTTATATGAATAACATTAAATTTTACTAGTTAATTTTTCAACACATGTTTATTAATTTTTGTTATGAATTAAAATATATAAAATGATATTATTAAAAAATATTAGACTATAATACTTTATATAATATCACTTTATATTTTTAAGTCAAAAATACAACCAAAATTATTAAACATATTTGGAAGTAGCAAAAGTTAACTTTTGACTAATATACAACTAAAGTTAACTTCTTCTTAAATATGGGTTAAAATTGAAAAAATAAAAAATACCACACTTATATAATAATAAAATCTCTAAAATTTGACAAAGATAGTAAAGAGAATGACAATTTATTTTTTATAACCTTACTTTGTATACTTTTTAAATTTTTTATAATAATATTTTATATTTTTAAAATTATTAGAGTAAAAATATTATAAATTTTTTGGATAATTATTCTATTAACTACTTGGTTTTTTAATTTTTTTTAGTAATTTTATTATTATATATTTGTTATTTTTAATTTTATAAAATTTCAACCTATATATTAATAAACCTATACATTTCTATTATTTTTTATTTTTTTAATATATTTGTGTTATCTTGTGAATTAAATATATTTATGTGGTATACCGTGAACTATGTTTATTACAAGTAAAGGTATTTTGATCTTAAAAAGTTTTGGGATAGAAATTTGTGATATCTGGTGAATTAAAATTATTTTTTGTGGTATCTGAAAAACTTTTTTTTAAACTGTGATCTTTTGTGAATTAACAAATTTTTTAATGGTATCCCGTGAATTTTCCTAATTTCTTTTTTACTTGGGATGGATCAGCGAATAGCGAATAAAGAAGTCGTTTTACATGCAACCAAAATACTAGATGGGAAGGAAGTGGTAAGTATCTAGAAATCATGTAGTTGTTGCTATGGAAGGTCTCATCTTTTATTTCTTTTTATCCTTTTCTTTTTCTTGTCACTTTTTTTTCATATGTTGTTTTGCTTAGTAGTATTATTTCTATGGTCTAGACTTTATTTTGTTTAGTTATACTATTTTAATTCCTAGTTTTTTCTTCGATGATGGTGTTTTTCAGCTTGTTTTAGTTTTTTATGTTTAGTGGGTTTTGGGTATATTTTGGGTTGTAGTTTTTTCCACCATTAGTGTTGTTTCAAGAGCTGAAGTCCTATCATTGTTCGGTTGAGCCGATGGATGTCATTCGGTATTAATTGTCGACTAACGCTAATAGTAATAACAGAGAATGTATCTATAACAAAATATGTGAAGCCGCAGATGCCAGTGACTGTTGTGGTGGTGGTGCCAGTTGCGGCACTGGTGGTAGTACACCATGATTATGAAGGCTTGTTTGTAAGTTTGATTTCACTTATAACACATTTTAGAAGTTATTTATACCCATTGTCCCCGTGTTGACTTGCTTGTAAAGTGATGCTTTTTATTTCAAAAAGAAAAAAGGAGTCGTTTTTTATTCGTGCAAAGGGCTGAAAACGAGAGAAAAAAGAGAATGCTGTGATTTTGGAAAGGTGCACCGAGGGTTAATGAATCAAGTTTAAATAAGGTACAGAGCGATGAGAGAATTGAATTTCCTTCGATTCAATTAGACAGCGGCTTCGTATAATTGAATGAGTATTAATTGGTGGTGGTTGCATATTTGCACTATAACAATATACTTATTTTAAAAATGACCAGCCATTAAATAAGGTTCTGCATATTTTAGTTTTCTTTTGTTACAGACAATATTGGTCAGTTATTCAATATTTGTTTTTGTGAATTGTGATCTACGAACTTCGATCTCATTAGATTAAAATATTGCTATATTTTGAATTATCAAAAAAAACATATTGCTATATTTTGCGGTTTGGGTTATTCAGTTCAATTCCGCTTGATTTGTTTTATACATAGATTTTGGATTGTTTGTTTTCAAAAGATTTTTTTTTTTTTGGATTGTTTAATATACGCTTTTGCGTTGATCATGCCGGTGTGTATTTGATTCAGATTGGATTTAGTTTGGATGACTTTTAGTAATTTTGGTTTGGATTAATCTTCAATGCTGGTTAGTCTATGGATTATTTAAGTGCAGGTTATGAGTCTAATTCAGATTAATTATTCGGACCAAACCAGACAAGTTTTTGATTGAGGGTTTTTTTTTTTTTTCAATTTGACTCTAAACAATCTTAATAGCTTGTTTACTTTACGTTAGATCGACACTATCATTAGGTTAAACATTGTCTTGAAAGGTGTAAGACAACCAAAGTGTAAGAGGTCCTATAAGGCCAATACATGATAAATCACATATGCGAGGCATCCTTTTTGTAGCGAATTATTACAATATAATAATGTAATATATTGTATCCATACACAACATGATGATGTATTATATTCATGAGGATTTAGTTTATATAGAAATGCATAGTTAAAATCTTCATAAACAAGATCGATGTGTCGTGATGTATCATTACGAACTTGGAACTTGCAAATCGCTACTAATATAGTAACTTTGCAGTCATTACTCATTTTACAACATATCAAATTATTGTTGATAATCTCCAAATTTTCATCTAATATGTCTTAACAGTCAATGAAAATGGTAATTTGCAAATTGTAAATAATAATCATCTTACTATAATGATTGAAAGTGTCTTAATTAATATTCACCTAAACATAACAACTCGCAATTAAGTTAGAACCTGCAATCTTTAGGATAGCTTCAAGGGTAACTTACTTTTATCTTGGAGGAGACAAACATAATACATCATAATAGTACAATCAAATGTATTATACTCATTAGGGTTACAAAAAAATTTTGGTTTTAGTTATTTTGGGTTGATTTTTGATTTTGGTCGCTCTGGGTTTTTGGTAAATGTCAGGTTGTAGGTGATTTCCCTTCGGGTGACTCTTAATTCAGATGATTGAAACCGTGGTTAACTTTGAGTTGTACTAGATGTCGGTTTAGTTTGGCCCTATTTGGTTTATCTCAGATTTCAAAACATCTTTTGAGTTACACTATTTGATTAAACTTTGGTATTGGATCGGTTTGACAAGATTTGGTTTCTTAGATTTAGTTTACTTTTGTTAGATCTACATATTGTGTTGACAATTCTATTAAAATACGACTTTACAACACAATCATTCTTTCAAATACGAATGCATTATTGTCAAGTGCCGTGGCACTTATAACAAGATATGTTAACTCAATTGTTATTTTGCCGGACATATATCTAACCATGAAACAATTCAAATTCAAGTTTTGATACATTTTTGAAATCTAATTAACTTGAATAATGTACATTTTGCACTATTGTCGTATAGATAAATTACAAAGTCAATTTACATAACTTTCGAATTAAATATGCCAAAAATTTTGTGACCATATTGTGGTTGTAGATTTTGAAAGCATCTATTTAATAGTTGGGTCTTTTTACATTTTCATATTGCCATGTTTATGGTTCGTTTATTAGTGTTATGTTTTGTTAAGGTCAACCGCACTCTCAGAATTGTGTAGAAAGGTGGATTGTGTTGATTGTTGGTCTCTTATGAGTCTCGAGTGGCTATGCGCTTACTTCAAGACTGAGTATCTAGTGTTGATTGTTGTGTTTTGATTTCATTTCTAGTTTTACATATATCATTAAGTTATTCATAAATTTCTAGAGACTAATGTGGATTGTGACACGCGTATTTGCAAACCAAGAGTTCCTTTTACACATAAAATATTTTGTACAACAAAATTTGATGTCCACCAATTAAGCTAGATAGTCATTACAAGAGAACGAGTGGACATGTGGTTACTGGTTAGTAGTTAGGGTTTATCGAGGTTTTTAGCGATGTACTTGCATAAATGAGAGCTAAAGGTAGAGTATTTATCGTACAGTAATATAAGTCGATAAACACCTAACTTATGGAGGACATATAGCTACATGTTTCATCCGACTGTGAAGGTTGGGTTTGGTGGCAAGAATACCGTAGAGTGGTTCATGCCTTATTGGCGCAAGAATGCACTTCGAAAGTGGCTAATTTGGTGTCCGGGAGGAACAACCCTAAACATTTGAAGGAGTTCATATATCGTAAACTTTTTACTGCAAGTTTGTAACAGTTTCATAGTTGATGTATGTATTGAAATTCTTTGTTTACCATGTATGATGTATCTGGCCTAGTAAAGGCCAAACACTGCAAGCATCCCATTACACTACATATTGAGTTGGATTTTCATAGATATGAGAGGTCATAAATTGAAGATTACTACTAGGAGACATATAGAGTACGAGTAGGCTGCCATGTTAGCTTTAAAAGAGGTTCCTCGTTGTGCTCAAACATCTTTAGATTCAGTAACAAATATGCCCAAGATATATTTAAGTGATCTCATGTCCATGGTAGGGAAGTTGGGCTAAACGACAACGATAGTGGTTGTAAGTGTAGAGTGATCGGTTTGAACCACAAGGGTAAAGCCGATTTGGAATAAAAAAAAGGAACTCATCAATTTAAAGTACCGTAAAGTGATTTCCTCAAGCTGGTGACATAATTTAAAATATTTGAATGAATGCATCCATATTTCTAGTGTAGTGAAAAGGCACTTTGTACATCCACCGAATGAATTAGCAAAACAAATTAATAGGTGAAAACCGGACAAAAACTTGAACAATGGAACTATATGTTTCAGTGAAATCATAATGTTGTATTTGAAAGAAGCCTGAGCCACCAACCTAGCTTCCAAGCTCTAATACTAAACCATCCTCGAGGTTCTTAGTTAACATAACCCATTTTACACCAACATGTTCATAGTGGGATGTTATGCAAACTTCTCCCATATTTTTGTTTGTTTTAAACTTGATATTCTAGTTGAATGCTATAGTTTGCCACATTGGGTACTTTTCCCTCTCTAAATAATGACACATGATGAAGAAAATATCATTGTCATGGTTTGATGACCAAAATGAGATATGGTCTATAGCCAGACAAAAAGACCTACAAGTACGAAAGTTGGTATTAGAATATTTCCTGAATGTGTGGAGGTTTAGGTTCGAAGATAGTTGCCGAAGATAATATCTTAGTAATTAAGATTATAATAAAATGTTATAGCTTTAAGTATATAGTCAAAGCTTCTTTACTTAGGACAAAATAGAACAATCCAAGGATAGCAAGATCCGAATAAGCATTCCTGAGATACACTCTGAGCAATCAACATGAATTACTTGATTTATGGACGATACTCTACTATCATTTACGTGTTGGGAGTTTAACCTTTCTATATTTCAATAGTAAAGTTTCTTCCACAATGTGTGTTGTTTCTTCGATCCTGTTTTGGTAGTCTGAATGAGAATATGTCTTACGAGAAACAGGTACCAGTAGAAAGTAAAGAAAAACAAGGTGATGGCATATATGAACAAAGCAATGGTGTTAGAAGTTCGAAGAAAAAAACTCAGCAGAAAAATAAAGGGTTTTGAAGTTGGGTAAAAGTGCCATTGGAAAATGCAAAATACTTTTCAACTCCAAGGAAAAAATTATATCCAGAAATGAAAAGTGGTTTTGAAGTTAGGTAAAAACGTTACCAAACGTTTTGTTCTTACTAACTATAACCAACGTTTACTAATTGCAGATGTAAACTAAGTAACGGACGTCACATTCCACTAGCTGTCCATAAACGCAGAGCACCGAGAAAAACAACTGGAGCAACAGCTTACCCGACCTCCATAACCACAAACACATCCATTTGATTTTCGTTTGCTCAGTAATCTGCAACAAAATGACAGAAAGAGAAGAAATAAAAGAAGTTCACATGAATTCTGAACTCAAATGCATATTCCACCACTCAGTTTCAACGTTTGTAAATAAACGTACCATCGCCTTTCTTCAAAGACCTACGCACAAACAACAAAGCAACCGCCAGCGCAGCCACTACTCCCACCGCAATCGCTGCTATCTTGGCCGTCTTACCTCCTCCATCACCGCCACCATGATCCTCTGTTGTCCCTCACATGTACAATATCGAATTAATGAAGTATTAGAAACTCCACTCGCAACAGTCTGACGACACAGATATTAGATCTTCCAATACTTTTTGTTTCAACTAAAAAATTTACCATCTTGATAACTGTACCCTCCAGCACCATCCGGCCGATTCTCAAACCTTACGTAACAGGAATCCAAATACACTTCTCCGTCCACCGACGCCGAACAAGCTTCCTCTGCAATCGCAACCGCTCTCCCACATTCTGCACAGTGGCACCACTCCAACCCGACCTCACACTGCGCGACGGCATGAAATCCCCTGTATTCTACCGAGGAGAACCCATTTGGATTATCCACAACACCGTTCTCCACCGCCTCAAACACAGCCGCTCGAGTCTCCAGGAACCCCGCATCCTCCAACACCGCCGGGAATACTTCTCCGCATGAAGTGTGGGATAGGTCCGGTTCTTCGATCTCTCCCCCGTCGGATTCGTACTGAAGAAGGCACCCGGAGAGCTGGAATCTAGCGGAGACGGAATTCGGACACCAACTGTTCGATGAAATGTTGGGTATGGATTTCACGCAGCTGTGGCATTGGAGAGATGTTAGATCGGGTCTGCACTGGTACCGTCCCCATAGAGGGGTTACGGTGGGGTGATGATCGGTTTCGTAGCCCGCTGGGAAGGCTACGGTTTTGTAGGAAGTGGATTGGTGAGAGCGGGAGAGAAGGTCGGCGAGGAGACCATGCATGGTGGTTGTGAAAACACCATCAGGGTCTTCGTTGAGTTTCTGGGTGGAGCAGTACTTGTAGATGAAGCTGTTGGGGTGCTGACTGATGGCTGTTATTGGATGATCTAGCAAGGAGAATGCAAGTAAAATGAGAAGGAAATTGGGGCACAGTATGGGCATCTTATGGATTTTTAGTGTTTACCTACTAGCTGCTCAGAGAGGGAAAGTTTTGGTGATTCATCGAGGTTTTGTGTAATTTATGGGGTTTGTGGTGTTTAGAGTGGAATTTGGTATGGTAGTTAAGGAATGTTGTGAAGGTTCAGTTTGCTTTTTGGGTGTTGGTATTATATGGTGAATCTTCCCTGAAGAATTTTCCTTCCTACCGATGTTATTTTACTATAGATGGAATTCTAAACTATAAAAGCTGTATAGTCCAAGCTTATTGGTGAGAAATATATACTTCTGGGCTGATGTTTCTAAAAGGTCTGAAGGCGTGAATGAAGTATGCGAATGCGCTAGTGTTCTGGTAAATCCTGGCTATGATACTGCTTAGCAGAATGGAGCTTACCATGTGGAGTGTCTCAACATTACAAGTTTACAAGGTTTACAAGCAATGACAATGAAGGAAAATGCTTCAACTACTTAATAGTTACCCTCTGGTCAAAGAACTCAAGTGATTGAAGAGACTAATATGATTAAAGCTCTTAACAGTGACATATAGTACGTCATTTTTATGATATCTCTTGTGATTTGGATAAGGGAACACAATATTGCCAGCAATAAGGAGAAATATCTAGTTCTATGAGGCTTATCTGTTTGGTTAATCTTTAAAGATTTGCTACTGACTTCTAGAGGAATGAAGTGAGTCATAATCCTCACTTATCCCACCCCATTACGATTCACATCAATAAATTATGTGTCATGACTCAAATTAAAGAACTAGTTTGAGAATTAAGGTGAAAATTATGTGCTATTCATTTGAAATTAATTAACAATTCATCATTCTGGTTTTACTTAATTTACATTGCTACCGAAACTCGTAGAAAAGATCATGGTAACTCTATTTGTTAACACTTCAAGTTGAAAATTCGGAGAAAGTGACTTATACATGAATGTTGCCAAAAATTATTATACTATTAAAAACATTATAGAAAACTAGAGCTATATAAGCTACTTGTAAATAAATAAAATTAATATACATATAATTATGTAAGTAGAATATATATTTTATTATGTAAATGAATATTAACAAATATAATATATAAAATCTAGAAAACATTGTATCAATTATTATAAATAATATATCTTCTTTCTTCTTCGTCACACATAGGGGCTATTATTGTCTTTTTTGTGAGATTTAAGAATTAATGGCATCTATTAGTAAAACCTGAATAATATCATGTGAATTATTTCATAATCATTTAAATATAAAATTAGGTTTAAAATTAATTTATTTTATGAAGTTTTATTTTTAGAATGTTGTTAATCTTCAAAAACATTAATAATTATTTAACAACCTCAATAAAAAATATACGTTTTAAACTAATTTATTAAATTGTGCACAATAATTTTTACTTGAGGAACAATGATGAATTTGACATAAATAATAAATTATGAAAATAAAATAGTCAAAGTTAATGAATTTTCCTTCACCTATGTTAATAGATAATGCTAGTAATTAGGATTATAATTTATTGTTTGAAACGGCATCGTTTTGAGACATCCCAAGTCCCAACTACTGCCGTTGAGTCGGGTTGACTGCGATCATAAGGGGGTAGGAAGTTGATTTCCCTCCACGTCTAAACTCAGAAGGGCCGTTGCAACTCACCATGGAAATCGTCGGCGATGATGGCACCAAAATCGAACTCAACGAAGACTCTGATGCCGTGTTTGGAAGGGGCCAAGGTCACCCACCGAAAGACCGTAACGTTTCTCGTCGTCACATCTCTTTTAAGTTCAACAGTCGAGCTTCCCCTTCATCTAGGGTTTCGTTTGAGGTGATTGGTAAGAATCCAATATGGGTGCGACGTGCTGAAAACGGGGAAATAATGGCGTTCAGGAGACACGAGAGTGGCAAAATGAGGATTGGCGATTCGTTCTGTGTTTCTCCTAATGACCCTGTTTGGTTTAAGCTGAAGACTGTGGGGGTGGAGGAGGCTGAGAACTCAGGCGAAGTTGGGGAGAGGGGAAGAGAATTGAGTGTCAGCTTGGAGCAAGCTTCATCTGGGATGAACTCGGATGAGGATGATTTGGGGTCCCTTGATGTCTCCAGTATCGACCCTGTTCAAGGTTTGGTTTTCATTGACCGCTTTCCTTTTTCTATTTTTTTTTTCGGAGCTCGGCATTTTTTTGTCTCAACTTATTCCCTTGATTAAAACTGTTCATTATTGGTGTCAACAGGCAAAAGCCTCATTGTGATACATCTCTAGAACATTGTGTTGCGTTTAATATAAATGGTAGGTGGGCTAATACTAGAAGTTTTGATACCTCAGTCAACCTCATAATAAACTCTTCAAACTTTGATGTAATTAGTGGGTATCTTGGCTGTTTTGGTTTTTGGTTAGTTTGTCTCGGCAGTACTGTTACTTCTTTATCCACCCAAAAGAAAAGGAATTTAGATGTGTCAGTTCCCCCTTGTTTGAGGCATATGCCCTGTGGTCATCCCAACTTGGTGTTGAAAATCTTTGTGTGATATTTTGGTTCAGAATCTGTTATTGCTGTATGTCACAATTGAGTAGAAAAATTGTAGTTTTGTTACTATGGAAGGAAGGTTGCTATTCAGTGAATCTTTGAACTGATAAGGGTGAAATGTGAATTAGGATATCAACTTTCTTCATCAATTCTACTTACTGAAACGTGCTCTTGTAAGACGCAGTCGGTGTCGATCTTCCTGAGCTGTGTTTGTCTGAGGAAAAGATGGTAAGTTTTTCACTGAAACGGGATGTTTTCTGAAATGGTCTGTATCAAGTGCATCATTACAACTTTAGGAACAAACATGCTATAATTGAGTGAATTCTTTTTTGTGCGATTCATTTGCTGCCACTTCATGATAATTGGGGTGAACTGGATGTTCTTGGGGAAAAACTTGCAGAGTTTGGCTTTTTGGTCATAGGCCATGAATTTGACAACTATCCCAAGCAAATGATTCGTGATGTGAGAACCTGGAATTGGTTCCTTCAAGACCCAAGTAAAGAGAGCTCAGACGATGAGGGATCTGATGCGAAAGGAAGAAGTCAAGAAGGAAAAGGAAGAAATCCAGAGGGGCAGAGGACAATGATGATGAGGAGTGGACTGGTGAAAGTGAAGATGAGAAGGAGGTTGCTACTCGGGTAAGGAAACCCCTAGTGCTTAAGTACGAAACCAGATCAACAGATCATTTTGGGTCCCACAAAGACGTAGGAAGTAGTAAAAGGTCTGGTCGGAAGAGAAGTAAAGTGCAAAAGGAAGTGGAAGATGAAGATGAGGAGGATGAGACATTGGGAGGATTCATAGTTGATGATGGTAATGATGAAGAAGGTGAAGAAAAGGATGAAGAGGAAGAATTTGAAGAAGAGGATGAAGAGGAAGAATTTGAAGAAGAGGAAGATGATGAGTAGTACATGCTGGAAAAATAAAGCATGGTTTAGAAAGTGTGTAGATAAGCATGTTTGTTTGTTTAGATGTTAAAATTCACTGGTTCTGGGAGTTGTTTGTTTGTATAGTGTTCCTGTATTTACTGAAGAAATGAATGTGTAATGCTGTTCCTGTGTTGACTTAACAAATGAAGTATTTTCTATAGTTCCAAAATTTGAAAACCTCTTTTGACCTGGTATAATCATTGCCATTAATACAATTTGGTTCTTACTTGGCTCTCTCTATAAGATAAGAATCAAGTGGGGAGTTCATAGACGTCGTAAAATCTCACGGTGAAACTGATGTGAATGCTGCAACTCTGCTACTGATGGGTTGATTTTGCTGCCGTGGTAGAAGTAGAATGTAGGACTCGGTGAACTTAAGTCATGGTACAGAACCATTAGCCTTCCTGTCACTTTTTAATAATATTCAATTTTCAATATAAAAATAAGGATAAAATAGTCAAGTTTTTTTTAAAATTCTTGTATCTCGAGCTTAAGCAACATGTATTAGGAACAAGATTGAATAAGCTGTCAAATTTTGTAATTTCTTCATAAAACCATTAGTAGAAGGGTTTGCTTGACAATTTTCAATGAACATGAAAATACAAATGATAGAAATTAGAATATAATTAGAGGGTATGAAAATAATATTATCATACCTTTGTCTTGCTGTGACAAAGTATCAAATAAGATTTATAGTTTATTATTTACATGTTCTTATGTTATCCAAATAAGATATACTTTATAATTTTGAAATTATATCCGAAGATATACTTTACAAAAAAGAAGACTATAATAAATTATTTTATTAAAGTTTTTAAATACGACGTTTTAGTTTGTTGTAATTATACTATCATCTATCAATAATGAACAAGCGTTACCATTAAAATATGGATGCTTGTTTCGGGAATATATATAAATAGTCTAATAGTCTAGCCATATCGGGTAACAAAATTATTTAAAACTTAATTAATTAAAATATAAATTTTCTACAAATTATCATATATATTTTTGTACATGTATGATTGAGATATATAATATATTTCAAATGGATTAAATAACAAAGCCCTAAACATGTTTTGAGATAATAAAAATAAAATTATTTTCCATAAAGTGCGAAAATCCTGAACATGTTTTTGGTGACAAGTTTTCATAAAAAGAATAATTGTTTGAAGAATAAAAATTCAAAATGAGTAGATAAATTTCATATTTTTGCAAAGTAGGGATAATGTAACCAAGTAAAAGTGCTGAAAATGAGGGATTAAATTTAAAACTAGGGGGTGATCATTTGGATAGGATATTTGGATTTATTCAAAATCTAAAATAAGTAGAATTTTTTGTATCCAAAATTTGTAGATGTGTTTAAAATTTGGGTTATTCGGATATTCAAATTATTTATTTGATAAAGATTTGTTACTGATTAATTCGCATATCCAAATTATAGAAATAAGAAAAATATTAATCTGTTTTAGTTCAAAGTTACCCTACCACAATCTCTTTTTTATTAGAAATTACAAACATCATATTTATAACATACTCAATCTTTCTTTAAGGTCAAATGTCACATTTATTATCCATTGTTTACTTAAGTCTAAACGTTGTATTATCCAAATTTTCACCCCAAAATCAAAACAAATAATTGTGTATAGTGCGAATGTAAAGTGAATATTACCCCTCCCCTATAATCAATCACCCCTTTTATTTCAATATTTTTTGAAAAAAAAGTAGATTAAATCTAAAATAACTCATGGAGTAAAAAAATAATCCACTGATTTGTGAAATATTTGATTCATGTCAAGAAAAACATTATTAATTTATTCGTTTAGATTAGCATTCGCTTGATGATTTAAATTTGGGTAATTGGTCAAGATCTATGAACTTGACAAACTCAAATGCATCGGCAGGGATGAATTTTCTGTTTTTCTGTGAAATAAATCTCTTTGTGCACCGGTTGTGGTATAGGAATAGGAGTCTTCACAGGTTCTCAATCTTTCTCTTGTCGAAGAATAATTCGCCCAGCGCATATTGAGCGCATATTTGTGGTTGTTTTGGGTGGTCCCCGCGTGGGTCCCACGTGGGTCCTACGTTCTACTCTAATAATATAGTGCCACATATAAAACAATCACAAAACAGCCAGACCAAAACAACCATAAACAAACCAGCCGAACGCAGCCAATGTTGTTTCTTTGGTTCGCGACAGCCCATATGTATGTATGTTTGTCCCCTCAGGTGTTCAAATCATGAGAAAACTCGAACCAGTCATTCAAAAATCAGGGGAGAGAGTTGGGGACTTTAGAGTTAGGACTTATCGGATCTCAAATTGAGGTCTCAAACAAATGTTCAACGATAAAACGAAGATAAGAGCTGGCAAGGAAAGAACCAATACATTATAAGAAAACAATATCAAGCCTCAACAATAGCATAGCAAAAGAAGAAGATCGACTGTCTTAAATTGGGTTTAACAGTGTATGTTGATTTGCTCAATTTTGGATCTGGGTCATATTGAATTATTATTATTTTAATAGGTCAATTTAGGTTTAAGTTGTTTATAAATGGGTATATTATAACTTTATATTACAAATCATAACCAAAATTAGATTCATATCAACCGGGTCATCGGGTCGGTAATATTTTACTATGTCTTTGAAGAGATCAACATATAGTTGGCTTTTTATAAGCTTTTTATCGACTCTCTCTTATCTATTTCTTCCCTTAATGGGAACATAAAGTATCCCTAAACATGAGTCATTACTTATCATTCATTGGTTCAGAAATTTAAAAAATAGGTGGAGTACTTATCCTTATCCTGTTATCAAACAATCTGATTAGTTGGAGTATGGGACCGGAGAAGTTTCGTCGTTTAGTATCAGTAATCTAATATGAATTAAATTAGCACCACTCAATAGTAATTTGAGGGGCACGGGCGACCTCGTATTAAAAGCAACCCATTCACGCCAAATTAGGCGACCAATCATAGTAGTAAAGTCTACTCATGAGGTGATGGAGCGATTTCTGGATGGACAAGCTGATATCGCCTCATCAATTTCAACAAGTCAAGTCAAGTGGGTCCGTGACCCATTATTTCAATAATGTATTGCTTCAAAACCAATTCATGGTGAGGTTCAGGCGCCCTTAGGAAAGACAAACATAGTAGAAAGGAAGAATATGCCGAGCACATAATCGACTTCTACCTAAGAATCTTATTCGTAGTCATCTCATTTTAGCTGAATTTGTTTGTGTAATACTATTTTTGTTATTTTATGAGTATTATACTATATATAACATGTTATTAAAAGAGAATATATAATTTGTATAAAATTAAGAGAAATCAAAATGAATTATTCCGGCATATTAAATTTACAATTGATAAGTATATGGGTGGGCATTGTAATTTTCTAAAATTTATAGGTGGACATTGTAATTTCTTAATATCTTATGGGTGGGCATTGTAATTTTTTAAAGCTCATGGGAGGGTATTGTAATTCCCTAATACCTCTTGGACGAGCAATGTAATTTTTCTTGTAAATATGTTTTGGTAGTTAATCTGTCTAGATACGTTCTTAATATTGAAACTCAAAAGATCATTTGAGTTTTTTGACTCTAGAATCTAGATGTCATGTCAACACAATATAGTTTTTTATTAGGTAAACATCATCTATATATATTCTATGTGACATGTTGACAAAATATACTATTTTAATATATAAGAAACTCTCATCAATGATAGAGATCCCTAATATTCACCCTCCACTCATCTAATATTCATTTACAGGACATTCTAAACCAATATAAAGCCTTTTTAATTCCTTATTGATATTTTTTCACCACTTTTTTGAATTTGGCTCTCAACGATGCTAAGCTGAAACAATTAGAATATTCATGATAAGAAAATTAGATTTCAACAACTAATAAATATTATTTTTTACATTATTTAACTAAATTCTAAGAGAATTACTTAACTATTAATAACTATCTCGCATATCATTTTTCTTACATTTCTCCGCTCTCTCGGCAGCATGCAACTTTCAGTTTTTCATTTGTTTCCAAAAGATCCCAAATATCTCACTATACACGTTTTTCAAGATAGGAATTTTCTTCTCTTTTTTTTATTGTCATATACGTTCAATGTTCTTGCCTGCTCCTGCCGCCCAACTCAGTGATGTCTCCGTAAATTTTCTCCCCCAGGCGGGCCCAGCTTTTTCCCTAGTTCCAACTTCCTTCACTTCTTTCTCTCCACTTGCAACCGTCCTGCTTTTTTTTTTCGGTGGGAGTGGGAAGAAAGGAGGGTATTTGCAGGCTGCAGCTTGCGACGATCATCTAATTTCTGGTTTGTTGCTGCCTGCAAAATCATTTCCCTTTCTTCAACCTTTTCCCTGTCTGGGATTCGAAGAGAACTATCTTCTGATAGACAGGGAGCGCTATCAAGAGAGCTGAAAAGCAATTCGTGCTTTTTTCCTGCTTTCCCCAAAGATGTTCGGTTGCGATTGTTTCTACTGGAGACTAAAACCCGATAATTACTCCTATCTCGACTTGGAACTAGACCACAAACCCTTCTCACTCCCTGCTCCTCTCCCCCTCTGGCCTCAAGGTAAATTTAATTTGAAGCAAACTGATATTCTGCTTGACAATAATCCTGCTGTTTTCCTTTCTTCTTCTTTTTTTTTTCTCTGTACTGTTTCTCTATTATTTTTAGCTGCTTATGCGTACCGTCTATGGAAGTTGGTTGTGGGTCAATTCTCTTTGATCGCAGCTTTTTATTCAATTTTGAGTTGTGGGTATTCTAGTTCTCTGTTTTAAGTCATGTGAAGCTCCCGAAGATTATCTTCTTTGTTACAGACATGATCAGAAACGATTGGGTTTTAAAGCAGGGCTTGGCTTGGATCCCTCTGTGATCTTTCCCAATTGGATATATTTGCCTATTCTGAGGTGATAGGAATGACGGAGTGGACTTATTTGATTATTTATTTTAGATTCTTTTTCAATTTCCAGTAATCGTATTATAGATTATAGTATAATGTTTCCGGATGAAAAACTTGAAATTTTATATTCCGAACTCCCAGTATTTTCTTTATTTAAAGAGAAAAGAAATTGAAATTTATTGAACCCTCAAATTGCCTTCTTCTCAGGCGTAGGGTTTGCCTCTGGTAGAATATGCCTAGGGGAGTTGGAGGTTACCCCAGTCACCAACTTCAAGCGAACATGGAGCTGCAACCCGTTCGCTGATAAGATCAAAGGGGGTATAACCTTCTACAAACCCATTGACATCCCAGATGGATTTCACTGCCTCGGCCACTATTGCAAGCTCAATGATCATCCAATCCAAGGTTCAGTTCTCCTGGCGCGAGATCTCAAGATCTCGAAGCCAGAAAATGGTTGTGAAAGCAGCACTCATAAGCAGTCGAAGGAGCTCCCTGCCCTTGCAAAACCAATTGATTACACCTTAGTTTGGAGCACATGTGCAGATGATGATGAAGATAATGTTGATCACGGGCGTGGCTTCTTTTGGCAGCCAAATCCTCCAAAGGGCTATGAAGCATTGGGATATTTGGTGACAAACAGCCCAGATGAACCAACTGCTGATGAGGTCAGATGCGTTCGATCCGATCTCACAGAGCGTTGCGAATCCTGTGACATTGTACTCGATCTGGACTGCAGCGGGTCAGTGTTTCAAGTATGGAACTCGAGGCCTTGTGAAAGAGGAATGCTGGGGACGGGTGTACCCCTGGGCACATTCTTTTGCACCAC